>JAWRVF010000836.1:0-156447 GCA_036785485.1 Physcomitrellopsis africana
TTCTCAGAAAATATCAAGATATCATCTAGATAAATGACAATAAAATTGTCTAGATATTCTCGAAAAATATCATTCATCATGTGTTGAAAAACCGCCGGAGCATTGGTAAGACCAAATGGCATGACATTATATTCAAAATGACCATACCTTATACGAAAAGCTGTCTTCCATTCGTCTCCTTTTTTGATTCGCACAAGGTTGTAAGCTCCCCTTAGATCAATCTTTGTAAAGATCTTTGCACGTCCAAGTTGTTCCAAAAGACTAGAGATCAAAAGTAATGGATAGCAATTCTTCTTTGCCACCTTGTTGAGACCTCGATAGTCCACGCACATCCGTAGTGAGCCATCCTTCTTCTTCACAAATAAGATTGGTGCCCCAGTTGGCGATTTTGAATGACAAATGAAATTCTTGGCTAGGCTCTCGTCAATGTATTTCCGCAACTCAGCCAATTCCGTCTGCGATAGGTTATAGATTGGGCCAAAAGGCGGTTGTGCTCCTTCTTGCAATTCTATGGCACAATCATATGGTCGATGTTCTGGTAGCATATCAGCATTCTTCTTTTGGAACACGTCTTGAAAATCCTTGTATTGTTTTGGTATTCCTGCTGTTGAAATCTGCTCTCCACCAGTTGGAGCCACATAAATGACCAATGGTGTGCCTTCTTTGCACGATCTTACAAACGTTCTTGCTCCAATGAATAAGGATTTTTTGGTTTGGAGTCTTCTTCCAGGCTTGTCCTCAGGTTGTTCTATGGGGGAAATGTTATCCTCCGCAACCTCCAATCTATGGATGGATTATATTTTTCCAACCAAGAAAGAGCAAGAATAATAGGATTTGACAAGGTGCTAATAATGTTGAAAATAATATAACTAATGTGGTCTTTAAACGTCACTTCTGTAGGTTCTGATTCATGGGTGACACTACCAGATAATAAAGGTCGTCCATCTATTACTTCTACGTGAACAGGTTTGAATTTTTGTACTAGGAGAATTTTGTGATTCTTAGAAAATTCTTGGTCTAAGAAACAAGCAGATATTCTTGAATCTAATAAGCCTAAGATTTCTAGTTTTTCAAGATCAAAAAACAAAGGAATTGTAAAACAACAGGTAGGTTGAGTAGAAAGAGAGGAACATGGTTTTAATTTGTCTAGCCGCACGATTCCTATTGTGGCTGGGTATCCTCGTTTTCTTGAACAAATGCACCTGTATTCTTGATGTTGCATCCATTTTGCTTCTTCGGATAGTTTTCAACTCTATAGCCTTCTCCACCGCAATAAAAGCACAAACCTTTCTCCATACGCTGCTTCTTTATTTCTGGAGTAAGGGATTTGATACGTACCGCATCAATCTGCATGTCTTCTGTCTCCGCTTGTGAATTTAGGCTACTTGCCAATATAATTGCGCTGCAATGACTTGTATATTGTCTGGAGCGCTGGTCTTGGCGATGTTGAAATAGGCGGTCATCGCACTTTACAGCTTGGCTAATGGCTTCGTTGAGCATTCGTGGATGAGGAAGAGATAATAACAAATCCTTCACGTCGTCCCTTAGACCCCAATAGAATTGGCTCATCAATGCTTCTTCATCTCAATTGATGTTAGATGCCAAGTGCCTGAAATCCGATGTATAGACTGATGCAGAGCGAGTCCCTTGTCGTAGTGATCAAATTTTTGTTGTAGCCCACCGAGCCTTGTCATGCTCACCAAATGCTTCTGCAAATGCCTCCAAAAAAGTCTCAAAGTTGTTCAAAATCGGTGATCCTTTTTCAAATAGAGGAGCAAACCACGATAGAGCTTGTCCCGTAAGCAAAGTTCCAACCAATCCAACGCGTGATTCCTCCGTCGGATAATGTTCGGGTTGTAGAGCTGTTATTAACTTGATTTGATTGATGAAACCTCGAAACTTGGAGCGTGTGCCATCAAACTTGTCTGGAAGGCTAATACGAGGTTCCTTTTGTTGTGGAAGTAATGGTTCTCGTTGAACCACAGGTAAAACTGCTTCTTCTGGTGTAGAAACTCGAGGCTGATGAAGCCCAGATTGTGCTATTCCGGATGCTCCATCATTATGAAGTCTTGCAAAGACTCCTTCCATCACCATAGTTCTCTGTGATAATGTAGCAAGAGCATTCATAATGGCGTCCATCTTGGACTCCAAACTTTCACTCATATTAATGTCTTGACCTCCAACCATTCTAAGAGAAAGGAAGTAATTGTTTCTACAAGGAGGAAATATTGGTTTAGAAGAGGGTACTCTGCAACCTCTAAAACGCCTTAAGACCTTCAAGAAGAGGGATAATCCACTCTCTCCAAGAAGAATAAGACTCCAATATTATGACAAAAATAATAATAATAATAATCATAATAATAATAATAATAATAATAATAATATCAGTTTAGAGGAGGATAATCCGCAATCTCTAAAATACTAGTGTACCTTCAAGAAGAGGGATAATCCACACTCCAACAAGAAGGAACTAACTCTGATATCCAAGGTGAGAGTAGTCTCGACAAACTGTCACACACACAAATTATAGACTTGAACTCTAAACAAGAAGTTCAAGAAGAACTGGCAGGAACTGGATTAATCAGATGAGTACAAAAACAACACTAGAGAGGTGAGCTAGAGCTCCAAGAAATGTTTTGTTGAGACTGAAGAACTCTTCAGCCTCGACTCTAATATATACTCCTACTTAGAAAGCTTCTCAAGTAGCTTCTACCAACTAGGGAGCTTCTCAAGTAACTTCTACTAACTAAGAAGCTTAGAAGGCTCTGGAAGGTTCTAGAGAGTTTTAAGAAACTTCTAGAATGTTCTAGAAGGTTCTAACAAGTATGTCCATGATTTGATCATCTTGGCTAACAATATGGAGAAGATGGATTAGATGAAGGTCATTTTTTAAAAAAAATATGAAGTGAATGATTTGAAAGAATTGTATTATTTTCTTGATATTGAATTTGTAAAAAATTATATTAATTATACCATCATAATGAATTAAAGTAAGTATATTAAGGGGGTGCTGAAAAAATTCAACATGGAGGAATATAAACCAATTGGATTACCTCTTAAAGCAAACTTGAAGTTAATAAAGCTCATAAATGAGGAATTTATACAAATTGAAGATGAAACGTAAAGTATTTTATATAAGATAGCAATAAACTCACTTATGTATATAATGGTCACCACAAAAGTGGATCTTACATTTAGTGTGAGTATTATGAGCCAATACATGTCTAAGGTTGGACCTTTGCATTGAGCAATGGTTTAAAAGATTATGAGGAACTTAAAAAGCACAAAAGACTTCAAATTGTACCTTGGTCATAAAAACATTGATTTATAAGATTATTATGATGCAAATTGGACTAGAGATATAAATGGTAGAAGATCTACAATGGAATATGTGTTTTTTATTGAAATGAGAGTCATTTCTTAGAATTGCAAGAAACAACTAACTATCACAAGACCTACGATGAAGGGTGAATACATGATAGTAAGATGTTATGTAATAGAAGCAATTTGGATAAGACAATTCTTAAAAGACATTAGACTTCTGCAATTAGAGGCAACTCCAATTATATGTGATAATCAAAGATGTCTTGCATTTGTCAAGAATCCAAAAGCATCATTCAAAGACCAAGTACATTGATGTTCAATATCATTTTATAAGAGAAAAAATTGAACATGGTGTTATAGGTATAAAATATTGTCCTATTGAAAAGATGCTTACTAATATGCTTACAAAGGCTTTAATAAAAAATAGACACAATAAGTTAGTAAAGATATTAGGATTAAAAGTTTTTTGATAAGTAGCAAAATAATAGTATTGAAGATCAATAAATTTTTATTTAATTATGACTACTTAGAATTTTGTATTAATAAATTATTAATAATCAAAAGGCATCAAAAGCTTAGGATAAGTTATTAATATAGAAGCTAAATTAAAAAGAATTTAGGATTTGATTGAATAAAATAAAATAGAATGAAGATGATTGTAAATGAAGTTTATTTACATTAGATGTAATCTCCTTCTTTATAAGTGAAGGGTACTAAAAGTAAAAGTTATCTTATTCCATACTTCTCTTTGTGCAATTTTATTAATGCTAAATGTTGAAACGTCTTACTTTTTTTTTCTTCAATATTTTTTTAATTATTTTTTTAATAAGAATTATATAATATATATTATAAATATTAAATAAAAGAAATAAAATAAGATTTCAAGGATCATTAATATCTAATAAAGATAATTTAAAATATATAAAAATTATTATTAATATAAAATTAATTTCAATAATTACTATCAAAAAAATATATATATGTATATATATAATATAAATTTCAATAATATTTTTTCTAAATATATTCTTTTCAAAATAATAATCTAATTATATTTTATAATTAATTAAAATCTATCAATATGGCTATCATCTAATTATATAATAAATTATATGTTAAATATATATGTATATTATTTTCACATGGTAGCTGAATGATAATATGATA
This sequence comes from Physcomitrellopsis africana, assembly GCA_036785485.1. Taxonomy (NCBI): domain Eukaryota; kingdom Viridiplantae; phylum Streptophyta; class Bryopsida; order Funariales; family Funariaceae; genus Physcomitrellopsis; species Physcomitrellopsis africana. The sequence goes on from JAWRVF010000836.1 coordinate 4,492, forward strand.
ACATAATTGAAAAAAAAAATACAAAATATTCTACTAAAACATTGTCTGTATGATTACTTAATTGATTTTCAAGAAGAGACTCAACCACCATTTAGATCAATCTATAGCTTATTATAAAATAAATTGGCTTCATTTAAGGATTATATTGATGAAAATTTGGCTAAAAATTTCATGTGCCATTCAAAATTTCCAACAAGAACTTCAATCTTATTTGTGAAGAAAAATGACAGATTGTTGTGAATGTATGTAGCTTATTGAGGGTTTAATAAGATAACTATCAAGAATCAATATCTTTTACTTTTGATATTTATCCTTTTTGATGAATTAAATCAAATCCAAGATCTATATCAAAATAGACTTACAAATAGCATACAAACTAGTGCGTATTATAATTGAGCAGTGGAATTAATTCATGGTCTTGTAAAAATATCACATACTAACTTTATCAAGTATCATAGATAGTACTTGTCAAAGAGGATCTGGTGCTAATACATACTATCTACATTACCATAACTCTTAAGATACTTGAAGTACTTGCCAATACGTCCATGTCCAACAGTGACATAGCCTTTTTTTTTATGGTTCTTTTTCAAGTGAATCATCATGGTTGTTAAATAGAGGAATAGTCAAGTAATTCAATCCAAATAAGAATATATAATATATAATATATAAGAATTAAATTTAAATTATTTACTATCTTAAATCCTTGATAAAATAAGATATAATCTTATTATACATATATGAGCTATTTATATCATAATAATATCTAAAAAAGACCAATCTAATAGATTGTAGAGGACTTTTGGTTGTAAAATATTCTTTCTTGGTAATTGGTGCAAAATAGATCCTATTATATAATAAAGATCACATGGTGATAAAAATGAGTTTGATAGATTTTGAACAATGGTAGGTGAATTTTTGGTATAGATTGTAGGAATAGAACCTTGATATTTAAATTATAATTTAGAACATTAGATAGTACAATTAAAAGAAATATGAATATTTTTATCTTTTTTTAATTGTGAATTTAATACAACAAGTTTTAATTTAAGTTTTGATTCAATATTGGATTTTGAATAAGGTATTAAAATTGATTGCATAAAACATAGCTAGAAAAGTTTCTAAATATCAAATTCCAATTTTGCCACTCCTTTTAATATTCTAGATTCATCAAAAGATACATCTCAAGAAATGATAATTATTCATTTATGGGATAAATAGATTCTATAGCTTTTTATTCACTTATCATATCCTATTAAGACTCTAGCTTATTTTTGTACTTATTTGATATATGAATAAATGTGAGGCACCCTATTACTTAAATATAGTGCAAGTTGGATGGCTTCCCAATGAATAATTTTTCTAGCATGATTCCTTGGTTTGCTTTAGTAAGTGATTGATTTAACAAATAAATTGATGTTCTTGATAATTTGGCCTATAAGAAACTTGGTAATCCAACTCCAATCAGCATGCTCCTTGTTTTTTTAATAGCAGATTTATTATGTTGTTTTACCAATCTATTTTGGTGTAGAGAATAAGTTGCCATTTTTTTCCTTGATATTCTTATATAGGTTAAGTTCTATATATTCCTGGATATGCTAATATAGGTTAAGTTCTTTTGATGTATATTCTTTATTGCTATCTATTGTTAGTTTTTTGATTGGCAATTCTATGAGCTTTTCTACCATATATCTAGATTATCTAGAATTTAGCTAACATTTGATCCTTACTAGCTATAAAATAAATCCAAGTTTTGCAAGAAAAGTCATTTGTAAAAGTAATAAAATAATTTGCTCTTCCTAATGATTTAACTAGTAGCTGCTTGCATAAATCCAAAAGGATCAATCCTGAGATCTTCTTAGCACATTTGGTTGTTGATTTTGGAATTTTTGTTCTAGCACTTTTACCTTGATAGCAGCTGTCATAGTGTTTTGCTCCACTCAGCATTGTCAGTGTACAAGGTATTCCTACATCTTGTTGAATAAGCCAGGCAAGGTATTGAAAATTAAAGTGTCCCATGAGACGGTGCCATAGGTATGAGATCATTGGAATATCTTGCGACATGCTTGTTTCAGATATCGATAGCTGATTTGTAACCGAGTTTCGAGGATTACAAGATATGTTGTTTATTTCTAATGAAGGCTTCTCTTGTCTTTGAAGGAGGTCTAAGATAATTGAGTTCATCTCGAGATCTTCAACTACCGAATTGTGGTTTCCTTTGGCTATTATCTTGTAAGATTTCTGTTTTTTCATAACTATACACTTGGTTTCATCAAAGATTACCAGACATCCGAGTTTTGCTATCTGTCCTACTGAGAGAAGATTTTTATCTAAGCTTGGTATGTAGTAATCGGAAGTAGTTTTCTTTATTTCACCAGATGGTGATGACACATTGGTGCTTCTTTGCCCTTGAATGGCATGGCTGATACCTCTAGCCACCACTGCAGATCCGGATAGAGGACTAGGCTCTAAGTTAACAAATGCTTGTGCATTACCGGAGAAATGACGTGAGGCTCCTAAATCAATAATCTAGTTTTTATCATCCTCCATTGATAATGCTTGTAAGGCTGTCTGAAACAACTCCTCCCATTGGATCTATCATTGCTTCCTCTACATGCGCTTTCATTATTTCTTTGAGAGGCTGTTGTACTACTAAGCTAGGGGCGAGACAATACCGTGCAATATGTCTCGGTTTGTTGCATCGGAAGCAGAAAATTTGTTGTCTTGAGCCTGTCGGTCTGGATGGCTCTTGGTTGAAACGTCCAGCTAGCATGCTGCTGTTTGTCATGGCTTAACCATATTATCTTCAAGCAGGAGCTTGTCTGATCGACTGCCAAGATCTCATAACAAGAGTCTCCTTGGTAGCGTTCCCTGATCCCAGCTTGAGATTTGATTCTTCAAGGTGAAGTCGTGCTCCTAACGTGTCTAGTGTCGGCATGCAAGCTTTGTTCAGTGCCGTCCTAACAAAAATTTCAAATCTCAGAGGCAGCTCTGTGAGTATCTTGTCCACCGTTGTATCGTTGTCAATGTCCACTCCTGAGTTTCTGAGCTCGTTTGAAAATTCTGCAATTGTCTGCATTAATGACGCTACACCATTCTATCTACTGTAACCCATCGGTTGCATAGCGCCATTGCATCTGCAATGGTTTGAGTGTTGTACTTTACCAGCAAAAATCTCCATGCAGCTGGAGGTTCTCTGATGTTTCTAATGAAAAGTAATACCATGGGCAGTATAGTAAGTTCGAGCACACAAATCGCTTTAAGCTTCCTCCTTCGATAAAGCTGACATTCCGCAGGTGTCATGATGGTGTTGCTTCCTCCTGGCAATGCAACTGACTCTCCTTCTTCTTCTAACTCCTCGTCCTTTGGTTCAAGCAAGTCCCACAGATCTTCCTTTTAAAAACATTTTGCATTGTGTGCTTCCACACTCTGAAGTTGGACGGTCCTTCTAACAGTCTCTTTTTTGCTATCATGTTGTCTGTTGTACTTCTATACCTTCTCTATCTCAAACTGATCCGTACGGATTCTTGATCTCTACTTAGACTCTCTCTGTAACTCATACTCTCTCTCTCTAACTCATAACACAATGATCCAGCTCTGATACCATGATAGAAACTTGAACTTTATAAGATGAAAAAACTGTTTTGAGTACAACCAAGTCCTACTTAAATATTCATGTGGAGAAGATGATCAACAAGAATGAACGAACATAAAGGTAGTGTGGATGGAACAATCCAACAGACCAGTCTCTGTGGGCGGTCGCTGCGGCTAAAGTCCCTACCAAAACAAAAGTGCTGCAGGTGCTGAGTACTTCGGGCATGACCTCTTTCCGAAACACTATGTTGCGAAGTGCTCGTTTGGAGACCATGTGAAAAGAATATCTGCGGCCTAGGCGATGCGGCTTCTGGGGGTTGAAGCTTCCCATTTATTCCCTCAGTTGCCCAACCATGCTACCTCCACAACAGCCTCGGACGTGGAAGCAGAACTAGAGCCAGAAAATCATGCTTCCACTTGTTAGTGCCTGGTTCTCGACCAACTCACCATGACCGGTGAGCAGAATTGCACTCTCGAGGACCGGATGACTCAAATGCAGCAGGTCATGTCGAACCAGGAGAGTACGAAGATCCTCATTTTCAGTCTTCCTCGGGTTGAAGCCCTTCACAAAGACCAATTCAGTCTGCTCAAACAACAAATTACTGTCAAAGAGCATTATTCCCTGCCCTATACGCAATCCGTTCAGCTCGAAGAGCAAATGAACGCTCAGAGAGCAGGTTTCTGTGGCAGAGGAACTACTACGCAGTTGAAATGGAGGTGGAGAAATGAGGAGAGGTGGACAGAGGATTAAATATACTAGTGCACGAATAAAATGTCCAAAATAGTCATGAATGGCACTGTTTCCTTATCCTTACCCCAAAATTATGACCATTTCGTTGTCGTTTCTAGCGGATATGTTACCGACACATCCCAAGGAATCACAAAGAAATGCACACAAGTTTTCGTTTACAAGGTATGGATTCTCGACCATTTTGATAGGTTTCAGAGTCCTATGTGCATGGTTACAGTTGGTTATTATTTTGGTTATGATACTATTCACTATCTCATTCTGTGAGCGCATTTCATCACTTCTTCCACCTTATCAGCCTATTCTTCCACCTGAACAGGCACAGTTGTCTTTTCTACAAAATCTCCACACATTTGCACACAGGTTGTTCTAACCATGTGCTTGCAGTTGTTTTTTGTCAAGAATTTGATGCACGATGAACCAACCATTTGTTGTTGTGCAGAAAAATGCAATAGGTTAATGAAACCGTCACATGTCATCTAATAAAACTACACCTAAGCTTAACCAGGCAAGTAATCCCACCCGCGTTATTTTGAGAAATCCACCAGACTAGTTGATAGCAAATACTCATTCAAAAGCACAACTCAGATACAACTAATCCCTCATTTTGCACTGCTCTTGACTTGACAAAAAGATAATAGTCTACTTTTGGAGAAATAAGCACCATAACAGACCGAGAGAAAATTGTCCTAATTCACTGCAACTTTCTGCCAATTAGATGCTAATATGGCATATACACTGGACATGGGGTGGATTATTGTTTGACCCTGTCGATATCTAAGAAACCTAGGCTCAATCATACAAAACCGCCTGTGGAAAAGAAAAGCAATGGATCGCGTTAGCACGACCAGACAACCACAGATCATGAAGACTTTGTCTGGATCACCAGGAAGCGCCGAGGTCACCAAAACGGTCGAAGCGAATCAAATCTGTACGGAAACGCAAACAAGAAGCAGGTTTTCAATACAGCCGATGATGGAACATTGTTTGCATCAATCCAGGCGTAGCAGCCTCAGAATACAACCTAACAGAATAGGGAAGAAAGTGAGATATGGCATCAGATGATTAAAGCAACGGCATTCCGCTCCAAACCGCAGGGCTACAAGAGTCGGGGTCATACAACGAGACATCACTCTCAGTTCCGTAAAAGAAGCACCGACTGAAATAAGATGATGCAGATTGCTCGAGTTGATCCCTCGATGACATCTTCACGAACAGTTAATTCGGAGTCTCGACCAGCCTTCAGCTTGGGTTGTCTTTGCAGTTGCAGCCTTCTAGAATAGGATCCCAAAAGCAGCACCTGCATCCTTCCATGATAACTACCGGAATCCAGCAACCGCACTGAGCAGGCCCAAAACACGAGTACTCGCTCCGAGGAAGCGACCGGAGTAGGCTTCTACATCTGTGACCAGAAAGGGTGGGGAATGCCCTTCCACCAGTCTCCTCTGATTTGCTTCCAACGCCTAAAGCATCCTAGCCTCAGGTCCCTGAAGTCATTGTGTCGGAATCCACGGGAAAACCACCCGGAGGACGATGTCCAGTGTCGGTCCCATGGATTCACCGGGAGAGGAAGAGACCACACTTCCAGCGCCTACTGAAGATGGTGTGGTGAAGAAAGTTTCTAGAGGCAAGGGGGTGGCCTTTGCTGACGAGATTAAGCTAATGAAAAACGCAGCCAAGGTAGTGGAATCTCAACCTGAACCTGAGACGGAGAATGTTGGATATCCAACACTGAAGTCTGATTCAAGAACCATACTCTACACAAGGAACTTTTTACACTTATGAGTAGCATTACGAGGAAAGAACAGCACTTTGACTCCCCAGCACCGACAGAGAAACGCAGTAAAGATATCCCGTCAAGCTCAGGAAACAGGTTTTGAATCTTGACACATGGCTCTGCGCAAAGAACTCCTTGAGCCGCACCCGAACCTGGATTCTAATTCTCCAGAATCAGAGCTTCCGCCTCACGATCTACGTCACTCTGCATCCTCACCTCCTGAATAAGCGTCATCGGCGTATGGGAGTTTGAATTCTTCGGTGACTTCACCTGACGCTGTGCAAAAGAATATCGCTACCCCAGCTCAAGATGGTTCACTTCCTCTCAGTGAGGATGGATGTGGTGGTTCTACAAGTAGTATGGAATACTTGGAGCGCGCCCAACTGCAGCAACCGCGGAGTCGACATCGGGGTTTCCCTCTCGACGACTTTTGTGACAACCTTGTGGGCAGCCACTGTGGTCATACAATGAAAGCACCGAATCATGGAGATTCTTCCCCTTGGAAGGAGTTGGTTCTCGACGAACTGAGCATAATCTGTGATCAGGTTCGCACGGTCGAGAACCGGACGGCTCAAATGCAGTAGTCGATTTTGAACCAGGAATGCATGAGGATCCTCAATTTTAGTCCAGCTCGGGATGTGGCTCTTCTGAAAGACCAATTAAGTCTGCTCAAACAGCAACTTCGTGTCAAGGAGCAGTACTCCCTGCCCGAAAGGCAATACGTTCAGGTCAAAGAGCAAGTGTGAGCTCAGAGAGCAGGTTTCGACGGTCGAAGAACTACAACGATGTTGAAATGGAGGTGGAGAAGTGAGGATTCGAGGAACTAATGGCCTTGCTATGCTATATTGATCGCAAACTCTCCCCCTTAATTCTCGCAGTCACTTCTAGGATTGTTGCTGTGCCTCTTCGTTGCTATGGCCCTGCTGTGGTGCATTCATTTACTCTTTCTGTTTCTGTCCAATTCAATCCTCTTCCTTATTGCTAGTACACCCGAATGCCGCAATGATCCGCTGCTCACATCGCTCACATCATGCTGGATTGCCCCTGGCTCCGTCAATTTGCTTTTGGGTTTTTCCTTTGCTTATGCTGCTCGACTTCGCACTGTCGCTGTGGCTGCCCCGGCACGATGCTAAATTGCTCTCGCCGCACATACAAAATGAATCTGCCGCATGTCCTCTGTGCTCACTTCTGACTACTTGTTTGCTTTGATGATATGTCCTCTTCTCGATGTTCTGCCATTAGGTCTGATCCTCGTGATTGTTTGCAAGTTGCTCCTTCCTTTATAGTCGATGTCTTTGCTCAATTCGTTGACTAGATTCTCTTCGGAATCTTCAATGAATCTCCTTTCCGCATCCTCATACACAGTGTTGTTAATATCATACTAAAACTTTGATCTTCATTGTTGGTTTTTTGACATGAGTTTTTTTTGTTACTTATCAAAAATATAAAAGTTACAAGGTTACAACTTCTAATGTGGTATTGTTGTTATATTGTTGGCATTCTATATTCTTTTTATAAGTTACATTCAATCTTTAAAATTAGGATATATTTGCCACAATTAACTTAATATTTGTGTTAATGTAAACTAGTAAAAACAAGGTCATAAGAATTTTACAAATATAAAATATTGGTATACAAAAGTCAATCATTTTCTTTGCTACCACAATAAAAGTTATAGATCTAATGTTTTTAATACAGAAATTTACATTTGAAATTTATGTATACAAATCAAATGCATATAATGTACAATATTTGAGTGCTTTATTACTTATTGAAAAATTCATTTTTTTGTCAAAAACATTGTCATTACTAATATTGATTGTAAACCATATGACTTGATTGTTTTGAAACACAGATGATTTTTACTGAAAAAATAAAATATTTATGTTGAATATTTTAAAACAAATCTTACTGTACATAGTTATTGTATCTTTAAGACAATTTCTTTCTACATTTTATTATTACATTAAAGGATATACATAATATTTAAATTTACAAAATAAATAATGTGGTCTCGTCCAAAACTGTTTATAAGTAAAAAGAATATTGTAATTCTAGATTTTGAGAAGACACAAACATTTCTGTAAAGGAAAAAAGATTTAAACCATCCACAGAATACACATATTCTTTTTGAAAAGGATTTATGAGAATGGTTTGAAACCATATTCAAGGTTATAAGAAAACACTGTTACATTTTGTACTCAATGGCTTAATTAAAAATTCAAGAAATTCAAGTACACCTTTTATTGTAAAATATTATACAGCACCGGCTTCCTCACGCAGCCGGAGGCCATAAATTAGCTCTTCAATCAGCCTAACATGTAGCCGTTGTGGAATAGATACCCAACTGGTACCTGGTACTGGATGAACAGAAAATCCAAATATATTCTGCTCCTCACACCAGAACATTCTAATAAATCCTACAAATGATTTTGTGTGTGTTTTTTTAATTTTAAAAAACCTAAAACTCAAAACCTGCACCACTCCTACCAATATTTTAGGACTCCTATCAATTGGTTGCCCATCTGTGAGTTGCTCACAGATGGAGCGATGGATGGACTGAGTAAAAAGGTTAGAGTGCATTGGGATGCACGATTATGCTGGAGCTCTATAAAAGACTCTTCGAATCCAGAACTGATTCGAAGAATCCTGAACTTTCAATAGAGATAGATACTTGAAATGGGAAGTGGATGATTAAGATATGATGAGAATAGGGATAAAGCTGTCGGTGGAACTATAGGAAGGCGGTGGTGCCAAGTCCTGAGCAGGCCTTAAAAAAGCTATTTCAGACTTTCTAAAACGCTATTTCAGACTCTCTAAAACGCTATTTCAGACTGTCTCCTCCATATAAGTAAATTCATAATATATGAAAAAGAAGTCAAAGAACAAGAGGGGTGCACTTAGAAGTAAGAGCAGCAATGATGGATGATAAGCTGGGGAGTGGAATCAGGATGATTTGAGGGAGGTAAGACAGCGCATCAATCCCATCTCCCGAGTATAACTGGCGCGGGGGGATTTCTATATTAATTTACAACATATATAGTGAGCGGAGTAGAGAAACATGACAGGGTTTTGCTCGTCTTTGTGTTTCCTGTCTTCTTTTCTCCTTTGTAGCGGCATGGAGTACGAGAAAATTTGCAAAGTTGTAGCCGTATTTTTGTAGCAGAGCCAGCGATCGGGCAGTCCACCGGAGGGACTTTGTGCGGTGCTGGTGTCCGAAACTGTATCTCTGTGATGGCGAGGAATATCAAACACATTCGAAAGCGAGGCGACAAGTATGTTGTGGAAATGCGCCGTCCCACTGTGGGTAAAATTTGGATCGGATCTTTCCAGAGCCTGTACCAGGCCAAGCGGGCGGTAGCTGCGGCAAAATTCCTTACTGAGAAGAATACTTCCGACGCCAGGCGGTTCGGGAGTTACCTCTTTCCGGCACACATTGCTGCAGAGTGCTCGCTCAAAGACTACGTGATAAAAGAATCTGCGGCCTACGCGACGCAGCCTCTGGCGGTTGAAGAGGACCATCTGCTCTTTGAATTGTCAAATCACACTCCCGCAATGGCATCCCCGGTCCTGGAAGGACAAACAGAGCCAGGAAGTCCTGCTTCCACTTGTGAGGGCCTTGTTCTCGACCAACTGAGCATGATCGATGTTCAGATTTGTACGCTTGAAGAGCGCACGAATCAAATGCAGGAGTCGATGTGGAATCCGATGCGTATGGAGATCCTCGTTTCCAGTCTAGGTTGGGATGTGGCCCTTCTCAGAGACCTATCAAGTCTTCTCAAACAGCTACTTTGTGTCAAGGAGCAGCATTTCCTGCCCGAAGGGCAATACGTTCAAGTCAAAGAGCTAATGTGTGTGCTCAGAGAGCACTTTTCTGTGCTCGAGGAACTCTTATGCCGTTAAATCAAGGTAAACAAGTGAGCAGTGCTGGGCATATCACCAAATTTCGTATCCACACCAGTTTTATTTGGCAGTATATCTGTACACACTATGCACAATTTTTGTCCATTCGGTACGAGTTTGTTGACCTCGTCAACGGATGCGTGACCGACACATCCCAAGGAAGTATAAAATTTATACAGAATTCCATTCAATAGTCAATCCTGTTGACAGGCGTGGAATTCCTTAATACTAGATCATAGTCTTTATGATTGTTGATTTGCAAGTGAGTTTCAATCAACACATTCTGTTAATGGGTTTCTTGTTCACTTGTTCCATCAACCAATGAATGGTGTTTTTTTGCATATGATCTTTGCACTACCCTACACAAACCTTTTGAGAAACCTTGAATTTCCAATCATTTGCTGTGAAGCATTTGATGTGATGAGGAGTCTATTCTATTGTTGTCATCTTATATTAGATTCAATATAGAGAAGGAGCTAGTACATGAATGGTGATCTCAATACTCTTTAGTAGATGCTAAAACCAAAACAAAAAAAACAAAAAGTTGAAGCATTAAAGGTTAAAATTCAACACACCAGCTTCAGAAATTGACGGCAGTGAGGCCCCTTACTCTTGCGGTGATGTCATGGGACCGAGCCTAGACGTCAGAGACGTGAGGCTTAGATGTGAGAGGCGTTGAAAGCAGATCAGAGATGGAGACAATGGGAAGGGCATCTCCGCCCCTTCTGGAAATAACCCTCCGCCGGTAGCTTCCTCGGAGTGAGTTCTCGTGTTCTGCACTTATTTTTCAATTTGATTTGAAATAGAATTAAAATATTTTTAATGTATTCTAGCCACATTTTTTTATGTGATTTAATTATAGTATAATTAAAAATTGTGTTATTTTATATTTATATTTTTAATATATTTTTAATATATTTATACATACTTATGCTTATTTTTTAATATTTAAAAGTAGTGTTTAAAATTACAACATAATTTAAGAAATATAATATTATAGAATTATAAAATTTCTTGTAATCAAATTTTTTTTAAATCTTCTTGATACTTTCTTTTACATTTCTTAGTATTAATAAATCCTCAATACATTTTTATTTATGATTATAAAAATCATATCATGTTTTACTCATAATCAAAGTTTGGTAAAGAAATCATTCCACTTGTATGTTATGCATGACTATATATATATATATATATATATAACAAAATCTAATATGAAATTATTCTTTATTATTTTATATTTAGATATTTATAATCTATGGTTTTTATATTATTTCATTAAGGTAGTACAAATCTTAATATCTTAATGACAATACAAAAGCTGCTAGTGAAGTGCTTGACCTGTTGACAAAAGTTTTTTCTAATAAAGATATACAAAAGTACTTCATGAAGTTCATTTCATCATGTCTAGAAGGAAGAAATGTAAATAAGATATTCTCCATATGGTCAAGATTTGGAGATAATGGGAAGACAATCATGGTCTCTTTGATCAAACAAGCATTTGGTGACTATGCAATAAAGATGCCAACTTCATTATTCATAGGCAAGAGAGTACAGTCATCAGCGGCCACTCCTGAACTAGCAATGCTCAAAGGAAGACTTATTGCTATGGTACAAGAACCAGACAAAGGCAATAAGTTTAATCTTGGTGTGATGAAAGAGCTTACAAGAAACGATAATCTCTACGTAAGAAGCTTATATGAAGAAGGGACTATCATATCTCAGACAACAAAGTTTGTATTTATTGCCAACAGGATTCCACAAATGAGCACATTTGATAAAGTTGTATGGGGCAGAGTAAGAGTGATACTATTTGTATCAACGTTTGTTGACAAGATAGAGCCATCTCATGACCCCCTTACAACACACTTAAAGGATACTAACTTCTCTAGCAAGATTCCTCTTCTTGCTCTAGTGTTTATGAGACTGGTCATAGAGAGGAGTACAAACAATACCTGACCCACGGCCTTGAGGAGCCCGATGAGGTTAAAGATTGTACCAAAACAATTTGTGTATGTAATGATATTTTTGGACAGTAATTTATTCTTTAAAACTTGAGATTATTTTTATTCTTATTAATAGTTTATTTGTGTAACTAAATAAATATTACAATAGAAGTAATTTTGGTTCTTATATTGATAAATATGTTTTTGAAAACAACTATATAAATTGAAGCTCAAAAATTGTCAGAAAGATTAACAAGGTGTATAGTAATTTTAAGTTGATTAAGAAAAGTTACTAAAAGCTGAGCAGCCAAAGAATTTGTTTTTAATCTTAGCATATAGACTTTCTATTCATTAAAATTAAACAATATATGAGTATTGATTATGAATTACAAAGTACATATCAGCCAATGAAGTTGGTTTGAGGGCCTTCACAAGTGAAATACAGAAAAAGACCTTCTAAAGCTTAAACATCTTAATGTGATCTAGAAAGAAAAAAAAAAAAAAAAAAAAAAAAAAAAAGACACTAATGTGCATTGTGCATTTTTACAAATTTAATTACGTAAATATTTATAAACTTAAAAAATTCACATAAAAATTAATTGGAATAAAAGTATCAAATTAAGAAAATTTGAAAAACAAATGAGAAATAAAAAAAAGACTGCAATCTCTTGACACAAGAGAAATAAAAAAAAGACACAAAGAAGAATTTGAAGCACATTATAAATCTACACAAACATGTTGATACTTGTCAAATGAGAAAGCACCATATGGACATGGTGATGTGTGATGGATGACTTTCTTGCAAGGATTCATGTGATCATTGGATTAAAGCTTAGCCAGTAGAACACATTCTTAGTCCTGCTGATCAACTAGTTGGGATGGCATGCCAAATCTAAAGAATTAATGTTGTGGGTTCATCCAAACAAAGCATATATATTCATTGGATTCAATAATTAAGTACTCATTGTTTGTAACAAACAAGCCTAAGTCAATCTTTCCATTTGCTACTGTTCTATTTTTAGGTTAAGTTAAAAAAATATGTCGTAAGAATAGAACTCAACAAACAAATTTGGTGCAGCCTTTGTACACACCTTATGGTGCCTTCAGCATTGATTAGTATAAATTTTAACAAAAACTAATTGAATCATTTATATTACTATTTTGAGATATAATAATTTTTTTTTGATTTTTTATGTCTATGTTAATTTGTTTACATGAAAGAGTATTGAATAAGGAGAATTTGTGGATGGAAAATTAACAAGGCATTCATCAGGTTTAGAAATTTTTAAAATAGATAGAGCAAGATTAGTGAGTGCAGCTTTGACCTTACTTACTTTCAATTGATTTGAATATTAATTTGGATAAGATTAAGTACATAGAGCTAAACCAAATACTAAGGGGACAAGAGCAAAAACAAAAAAATCTAATAAAAAAGGTGGAGCCAAACTTGGCCAAAGAAAGGCTCCATTCTCTCATAAAATATGTTCAAATCACTTTTTTTTTTGACCCAAGTTTTTTGGAGAAATGTGCCACCACACTTTGACACCCATAAATGGCTTTGCCAAGCCCCACCTAGTGATTTGAGCCACGCAAGCAGGGCCCATCCCAGTGCCTCCTCCTCAAGCACCAGAAACAAGCAGTGGCACTACGTCTTCTGTAGCGTTGTTTTGTGAAAGCAAAATCAGAGCACAGTCTCAGTGCTAGAAAGTGCCATTTGAAGCACAATTGCAACTATGGATGTGAGCTGATACACACAGGAAGAGGAGACAATGGAGAGCAGACATGCCTCGCCTTTGAAGCTCCAGTTAAGGTATGACTCGAGTTTGCTAGTCAGTTGAGTTGGGGTCTTGGAATTGGGCACAGAATTAGGAGTTGTGTTGCAGTTGGTAAATTCAATCTCTTCCTTGCCATAGCTACGTTGCTTACCATACGGGATCTCTGCAAGAGAATACGACTCGTCTTCCTTTTTTGCCCTTCTTTCCGTGGACTGATGATTCTGCAGCATTTGAGGTATCAGTTTTATTCCCATTCTCATTTGGGGGTTTCAGGTTTTTTTTACCTGGAATTGTGCGCTGCGGTATGGCCAATGGTTGTGAGGGTTCTGCGCAGGCAATTTGGTGGTCATTTCTCTTTTGTAAATGAATCCAAATAAGTTTAGGTACTCTTGTGTTGGGGATTGCGAATGTCCATGATTAAGAATGAATGCGTCAGTGCAGTTTACCAGCTTCCTGGAGGTTGATGATGTGAACTCTCAACCTCGGTTGTATTGTCAGTGGACTATCAAACATATGAGATCATTTCATGGGAATTCTCAAGAGTTGGAGAATGAGGAAGAGGAGGAGATCAAAGTGTCTGCACGAAATTTTTCCTTCTTGAAGAGACTAGTAAATTCCAGAATATTTTTGTCAGTGTCATAAGCTGTTCACAGAAATGTCCCAGTACATTTTTAGAGACTCGTAGTAATTGTACTTTCTGTGATGGTTCATGTGATTCGCTAATTGTTTCAGAGCAGAGCAGGGACGATCCTTAAAGGTTAGGGTTAGGTCAAACTTTTGGAATATGATGACTTGAATCATGTGATGATATTTTGTACGAGAGCGTGATTAGTAACCGTCGCATAGTATTTGAAGAGCTGGAGATGTGTGAGTAGGGATGGGGAAATAAAACAGTTTGTTTTTTTCCTTTCTTCTAAGACTGGTTGGATATGTGCATAGAGGTTGTGATTAAATGTCTCTTGGGTTCCAATAGACACTCCGTCAAGACTTTCTCTAATATCATTCTCTCTAGTTTCTAAACTTACTGGTTCTCCGAATCTGCCTTGTCCACTCATCTACTACTCACATTCTGTTGAATTCCATTTGCCATGACTTGTCATGACAGTTATAACCCTCAATTTGGCATCTACAACAGCGTGAAGATTTCCTTGAGTGGGTTTCTGTTGAGTTAGAATTTCGTGAAAGTATTATTTTGAGTGTAGCGCTTCATACGACATTTGCATACTCGGATGAAGTTTTGAGCACATTATGAATAAATCTCGGGTTGAAAAGAATATTGGAAATCCGCTGATGTTTGTTCCATAGACATCTTCGGTTTGGATCTTTTATGTATATTAAGTACATACAAAAAGTTTTTTTTTTTTTTTTTTTTTTTGTGAAACGGATGCTTGCTGTGATTGTTTTGCAGCTTTAGTAGGTTTCTTCCTACTTTACAGGATATGTTTATCATTCTGTGTGTCGTAACTTGTCGCAAACGTAATTGCATGGAATAGCTTTTCAACAGCCATTTTTTTGCTGAACGTTTGGTTCCTTCTCAATACGGTAGTTTAGGTGTAGCATCGTCATTTGCAGGTTAAGCATGCGTTTCGTTTCAATCGGAACTTCTATCCTATGAAGGACCAGACTGCAAGGAGGCTGTAGGTTTTGCACACCCAGTTGACAGTAATGGAGAATTCGGGCGGGAATATGGGAACTTTGAGTGAAGAGGTGGAGGAAGTCTTCACCGACACAAGTCAGAAGGACACGAAAGCGAAGATTGACAACAAGCCGGAAGATTTGGATGGACTTCAAATGTTACGGTTAGCCCAGGGAGGAGGCAAACCCTTGCTCAGGAAAGACAATTCTCCAGGAGCAGATGAATCAGTAGACCAACAGCCGCTCATAAAAGAGCCCACTGTTTTTCCTTCGACCACGGAGGGGAAGGATGAAGCCTTCACACAAGAGGCAGAGAGCTTTCAAATCACGAAGCAGATAGTGAGAAAAGCTCATATCAGCCAGGATGAGGGAAAATTGGAGGAGCATGTGGCTGCCATTGATCATGATCGAAAACCGAAAATCCTGATAGCAAGCGAGCAGGACATGGGTACAAAAAAACGAGAAAAGCCGATGGGTGTGAATGAAGGAAGTGTAGAGTTCAAACCGGCACTCATGAAGAAGGCGGTTAGCGAGCTTCATGGCTTGACAGAGCGGCAGCAAAAATTTCTTCAGGATTTTCATGTCAAGTTTGTACTGGGGGGGTTAGAGGCGACGGAGGACGACCAAGCCAGGGCAAGGCAGTATTCCTCACATTGTGTCGAGTTGAAGAAGCAGGTAGAGGATGAGGAGAAAATTCATGCGGATTGTGGTTTTGGTGAGGCTTCTGACACCGACATCACTGTCAAAGACCAGATTGACGCCAAACCATGTTATGTGACACCGAGAACCTTAGCGACAACGCAGACTTCGGAGCCTGAACGGGCCCCTCTAATAAGGGTTATCATGGATGATGTGATCGACAACCTTGCAGATGTCACAATTTGCAATTTAGATCCAAGCCCAGGATATGATTCGAAACCAACCTCAGATGTTGGAAATGCCATGAAAGATCTGGCTGATGACGACGGACTATCAGAGCTTCAAGGGTTCACAGATCGTGAAGGAAGCGTGGGAGAGTGCCAGGTATAGTGCTTGCGAAAATAATGCTTTTGCAATGGACCTTCGTTCTTAAATTACCGTGCCTGTAAGTGAATGGCTCTAAGTTGAGAATTATGTCTTTTATTTATGTATTATTTTCTTGTCGCTTGGTTTTGAACGCAGTGTTTCGGAAAAGCAGGAAAGCAAATAGATGAGAAAGACGAAAGTGACGTGCAAATTACAAATACCTCATATTCAGTGCTCAATGTCGTCTGCCCTGTCAGCGGGGTGCCAGTGGTTGGTCTTAAAGACCCAGTTCGCAGGTTACCCTTTTTGCACTTCATTCAAATTATTCACTCACTTTTAGTTGCCTACGCAGCAAACATAGTAAGTGTCAATTCTGCTGGATGAGGATCAATCCGCGACTTCGATCACCTAGTCGCTCCCCAAAACAAGGTAGAACCTGGCAAGAGCACAAATTTCGGTCTTTGCTTGAGGGTTAGATGGGCTATCTACAGGGCCCTTCCAGTCTAAATGAGCTTGTTTGACGTCAAATGATGCAGTGAGGGATGTGAACATGTCTATGACCGAGCGTCCGCTCTCGACTACATAGCAAGCATGAAAAAAGATGACCTCTGCCCCTGCGCAGTTCCAGGTACACGGTTTCCCATCCTTGATGCTTTGCTCTTGTGTGATATATGTGCTACAACGAAGACTGAAACTTAACCCTCAATCCTCAGTAGAGTGCCAGTCATTTCCAAACCCCAAAGACAATTAAGTGATGGTATGGTGATGTTGTGCAGGTTGTCGTGCTCTACTAGCGGAGAAGAAATTGACTGCTGACAGTCGCCTTTGGCAAGACATTGAAGAACTCCGCCAGATCAAAGTAGCCTTGTGGGAGAGCCACATGTTGCAGAACTTCGTGAACATCGAAGACAGTGATGGGGATTAAGTTCAATGACGATGACAACCTGGTGATTGGGATCGACAATTCCCTGACATCCCTAACCGCGCAATTATAATTCTGGCAGCAGTCGAATCACAGAAACTCTCATGCTTATATCGAAATGTTCAATGCAGGGGTTTGAAGAGTAGAGCTTTCATTTCAGGTCCGACCAAGCCAAACACCCCTATACAGTTACGGACAGTAGTTTTGGTGATGCTGTGAGGAATACAGTGAACTAAATTTAGATCAAATTAGCTTCTGTTCAGCTGGCCTTAAGTCTTATCAATCAATGCAGTGCAGGGAGCTGAACGTAGTTCCAGTTGCATTTGGTGTATGTACAGATACGAAGGGCTGTAAGCATGGTTGAACAGAATGTCAGATGTTGCAATGTGTATGTAATGAAATGAACTTAGCTTTTGAATGATAAGCGATCTGGACGTACACTCCCCCCACACAATCGAAGGATTGTTTTGGATTTCTTATTCTGAAAAGGACATTCTTACAAGAATTCCACCTACTCCCATCATCTAGAAATCTTCACGTGTAGGAGTTATGTGAACTGGAGATAGGAGATTGAAGGTCTCGATTTTGTTGGTTTCCAGGTATCGAAGTCCATCTTCCAAGCTACACCGTTCGAGTGATAAAGTTCCGACAAAAAATGCGGTGAATACCAGATCAATATGCAGTTATTGTTGTACTTTTGTTGCTTTTTCCGCGTTTGAAGGGGTACTGGTTCAAAGGTCCTCCACGTACATTCTCAGGTTGCGGACGATATCAGCTGCATGACACCACGAGTTGAATGAAAACAGTGAACTCGTAAAGGTACAATGCGTGGCACTCACATTTCACGTCAACTTTTGTATTCTTTTCCAGCTAAGCCTTGGAGTTTTCAGCCAGCTTGGAGTTGGAACACATGATTGTTCCAAATTCAAAAAACTGGGCCTCCTGAACAACTGTCCGAATCCTTTGTCCATTTCGTCATGAAATTCCATTCGCCTGTGATTCTCTCAAAGCAGGAACGTGGTCGCTTTGGTTATAACTTTAAACCCAGGGTTTTCATATATGACGTAGTCATTGGCCCTTCCAATCATCGGTGGAGCGTTGGTTAGGTAGTCAATCATCATATTCTCGTCTGTTAAGTTTTGATTTCATGAAGCACACGTTGATCTCATTGTACATGTTTTTTTCATTTTTTAAGGTCTGTTTGTCGATTGTGATTTGTGAGGTGAAAGGAAGAACGACAAACTGAAAAAATATGTTATAAATTTAGAAGAAAAAGAAAATGGACATGAAGCACAGAAGGAAACTTGAATTGTCTATGACAAGCGTTGGTTGAGACTTTCAAAATGATTCGGAGCTAGTCAGAATACACCTCAAGTAAGAAGAATTGTTTGTTCAGTGTGAGCAAAGCATTGATGAAAGTATCATCGTATAAAGTTCTGAGAGCATTTTCTTCGTCAAAATACTCTCACTTTAAATGTTCGCGTCACTCTGCGGGACCACATATATACACAGAAACCCCGGGTTTGAAAGCCGAGATGAAGGTAGACTGGTACCTCGAAATCTGGTGGTGCACTGGAGTCACATTCTTTCCTCTTCATCCAGCGGTGCATCAAACTTTGGAGATGTGCGCCCTTTCTTCCTATCATGCACTTTCGAAACTGTTTTTCGCGTTTGCTCAGCTAAACATTGCATGTTCCATTCAATTCATTAGGACTCATCAGTTTCATCGAAATCCGCACATTCAAGCAACACACATGATCGGTTCCGAGATTGTGGAGTGTCACAAGAGGTTTTACATCATAATACTGAGTGGCAGAACCTGCAGCCACTACTATATACATAGCCAATTCATGCTCACGTAAACCCTAATATGCGGATTCTGTGAACTTGCAATCCTTGGTGAAATTCTTCCACTTGTGTCTGGTAAAAAAAAGTTTATGCTAGTTTCTAGGCTCTCGGTACACAAAATATCCTTAGTCGTGAGTCTCCTGCAGGAAATCACCCACAAACAAGGCTACGTTCTTCTGGTGCTCGTGTTTCGACCTGCTTGATAGAAATGTGATCTATATATACTCTTATGTACATAGGGCTCCAATATTTACATCACTACTTCCGCAATCGCACAGGAAACACAGATACCTTCATTTCGACACCTTCCAAAAATCGCACCGTAACCAGTTATATTGAGACTTCATCTTCTTACGTGGGCTTGGGATTGCGAATGGCCGTGTGTTCGCTGCATATGGAAGCGTGAATTCCATATACCGTCCTCTTAAGCCCTTGCGCTGCTGATGATGTCGAGTAAGGCTAGTCGACTGGCAATCAGCACTCTAAAAAGCTCATTCACCTGAGCTTCCAATGGCGTCAATCCCTGTTCAAGGTCCGAGGAATGACTTCGCAAAGCTTCAACCTCTTGAGCCAGTTCCTGCGCTTGTTTTCGCGATAACGGGAAGGCTCTCTCGCTCCAGTGTTGGTCCAAAACATCATGCAAACGCCGCACCGAAGCGTCCACATTGTCGAGCTCGCGTAGCAACGCAATCGATCCCTTGTTTTTCCTTTTGTCCGTCTCCTCCTTCACCCGATGCTGCAAGGAGATTAAGGAAGGTGACCACTTGTAGTGGCTTGCCACACTCAGAGTTGCCAAAGGCCGCTTAGGTTTACATGCAAGGGCCGTGACGAGCAATCCACACAAGAAAATTGTTGTTACTTTTGCTCCATATATCGCATTCAGAAAGCCGTTACCCTTATAGGCTTCTTGCCCCTTAGGATTCACGAGTTTCTCTCCCATGGTTCTCAACATAGAACTGCAATTTTCTAACTTCGATTTTGGGAATCCTTGCCTGTACTCAGTATCCTTCCTCATAATGGCTTCCTTGCACTCAGCCAAAGCGTTTCGCGCTCGCGAATATTTCAACTCGCCGAAAATTTCCTTGTTATCAAGTGTGTGCAGAGCAAGCTGCACCAACATTTGGTAGTGCTCCACCGTGGAGATCCCCTCCTTCAAAACATTGCAAACATCTAGTAACTTCGCGCTATCGTCGAGATATTCGTCCACCCACTTGTCGTCCCGGGAAAGAGACAATGACAATTGAGACTCGGGAATGAGGGCCTCAACGTTGGCGTGGGTGGCGAGCACAATGGACATAGCTTGGAGCAACCAATCGATGCTCAAGAAGCCCTTCTCCTCACCAGCAGGCTTTAACGCGTCCAAGCGCTCCTTCAGCCGGGTTTCAAATTCATGCAACATAGGGCATTGCTCCGCCGAAGTATTAACGCTGTGGCTGCTACGGTGCAGCGAGAAGTGCAAATTCAACACCGCACCAAGACTCGCAAGTATAGATGACCCTTCTTTGAGCGTCATCTCTCAAACCCAACAGCCAAAACCACAATCTAAACGTTGCAAAGACAGGACAAAAACAACGAAAACTCTCAAAACACACTCGGGTTCATATAACAACACAGCGATGTGGTAGACATACCTCTAAACCAAGAAAAAACGCAGCACGATTGACAACCAAATCACCCTCACCCGAAACCACACCAACTCTACATACCCAAAACTCCACTAAAATTCACTGGAATAACAGAATGCTGCACGAATTT
Source organism: Physcomitrellopsis africana (assembly GCA_036785485.1). Classification (NCBI taxonomy): domain Eukaryota; kingdom Viridiplantae; phylum Streptophyta; class Bryopsida; order Funariales; family Funariaceae; genus Physcomitrellopsis; species Physcomitrellopsis africana. The sequence goes on from JAWRVF010000836.1 coordinate 25,400, forward strand.
CGACGCGGCAACTCCAGAAAGCAAGTACCCAAGTGAAACAAGACAGAAAGGGTGAGGAGGGAAGCTACAAGCAACCTCGTCATGCACAGACTAGCTCAGCATACGGCCAAATTCTGGAATTATAAAACCACAAAGGGGCTACTGCTGCTGCTGCTGCTGCTACTGCATGCGAGGCGTGATGAGGAAGACGAACCAGAAGCGCATGAGAGGGTGTGGCAACGCGAGGTACCCAATGGGCTGTTGTCACTCTGCAGCGACAGTGGTCTCGATTTGAGGGCTCGCACACGTTTATGGTCGCCCGGTCGAAGCTTTTGCGGAATCGAATGGCGACTTTGCTTTGGATCTCGTGTTGCCCTCGCCTCTCTCTCCATGCGGCTCCTCTGCCGCTCTGGGTCCTGTTCACACGGGCGCCTTCTGACTTCTTCCTGACCTCGTTCACACGGACACCTTCTGGATTTGCGATTTGTGGGGGATCTGTTCACACGGGAGTTTTTGGTTCTTTCCCGAAACGGCGTGTGTGGGTCCTATTCACACTGTAGCCGATGGGCTCTGTTCACGCAAGTGCCACTTGGCTTGATCACTGAAAGGTTTCTGATGGTTCTGTTCACACGGGTGCCGTTTGGCTCCGCCTCCAAAGGCGGATCATTGCTCCTTCCTTACTATCAGTTTACACTGACACAATATTTCAAGTTTCGTTCTAAAATATCTAAGTTGTCACATAATTTGTCACTCAAGTAACTCTCTTTTTTCTTTTTTCTTTCTTCTGTTCTCTTTTCTCTTTTCTTTTAAATCTTTTATTTTGGGATATTTGTAAGGATGGAAGGTGCTTACAAAAGTATTATTCGATTATTTACAGAATACTGAATGAAAGACAAGAAATGTTATTTGTATTGATTCATTGTTTGTATGGGCCGTAGTGTAACATGTAACCAGCTGATACTGATGAACAAAAAATCTAAAAGGTTCCCATACCAAAATATTTTAATAAATCCTAAACTTTAAATTTTGTCTAATTGTTCAAAAATAGATTTAAATTAAATACAAAATTTTGTCTAATAAAATCTGGGGCAACTATCTAGCATCCATATCTATCAATACAAATGGATAATGGACAAATGAAGTACAAAGGTCAAAGTGCAAGCTTGGTACATGTTTTACAAAATTGGTTTGTACAATACCCAATATATATTTGTGAACATGTTTCAAAAAGAAGATTAAGGGCACTTTATACCTAGAAGCCTACTTTAAGAGGCCATAGTTTACTAAGGTCTCCCACTTGGTAAAGAAAAGCCCTTCTTTGGAAGCCTTAACCTTTGGATATAGTGTAAAGTGAGTAGAGGCTATAAAATAGATCTAAATCATTCTTTTATTAAAAGTCTAAATATGTCATAGTCCATATCTTAATTCAAACAATTATAAATATAATATATATATATATATATATATATATATATATATTTAATAGTTATTAGAAAAAATTTCTAATACAACTTCTTGATTTTTTTATTTTTAATAATTATTAAAAGAATTTTCTAATATAACTTCTTGATTTTTTCTAAAAATCACCTCTTTAAGATAGGCCCAATAAAAATTCCAAAGGACAACATTATTTAAGCCATGTAGAAAAAAAATGCATTCCACCTCATTTTGTCTATATAGGACCTTTGGACTTATTTTTTTAAGTATAAATCCAACTTAACGAGGCTTCCCAATTTTAACCAATCAAAATATTTAAAAGTTAAGATCTTTAACTTTGTTCTCTAAGTATAAAGTTCCACTTAGATTTTTTTTCATAGGTGATAAATTTTTAATTTTTATATGTATATATGTACATATTTATTAGAAAGTAATGTTGTTGGCTTATAATTTTGATATATGATTTTTATAAGTAGTCTTTGGAATCTTTACATCATAGTATAATACAGATACTAAAGAGGTATATATTAAAAATAAGTAAAAATTTAATATCATATTTTTTCCATAATTTAAAAATAAATATTTCTCATTATAATTTAGAGATTGAATAGTAGTAAATAAAATATTAAAAATAAAATCATAAAAAATAATACATATTATATTATAAATTGACTTTATAATTAAATTTATTTAATATTCAACTTTTGGATGATTAATGGCCATAATTTTGAAATTTTTGCAGTGCTAATTATAAATTCTAGTGACACAATTAATTTCAAGCAATAAAACCATGTCATTATAAATTAAAGATTTATTTCTATCTTCTTGATAGTAAGGTGGTCTAAATTATAACAAAATGATATTAGTTTTACCAAAATATTATTTAGTTAATTATTTATTTATTTATAAAATATCATCTTATTTTAATATTTATAGAAGTTCCAATTATTTGCAAATGGTAGTTTCATTAAAAGCAATCAAGCAAAACGTACAATTTGCAGAAAAAATAAATAGCTTTAAATTATTATTAAAACTAATTTTATCATAATTATGTTGAATGTTAGGTTAGTAAGATGAAATTTTAAATATAATAATATAATTTGTTGCATTTTTTAATTAAATTATTATTTCATCAATATATATAAAAAATTTAATATATATATATATATATATATATATATATGTGTGTGTGTGTGTGTGTGTGTACTGATAATATTTATAAATATGAATATTAACACAATGTCATTTTTATAAATAATTTCTTATTTTAATTGTCTAATGTTTAAATTACCAAATTTTCTCATACTTTATTATTTATATACAGAATTTGTTTTATTTAATTTTAAGATTCTTTTAAATTTTATAATTCAAAATGTACTACAAATATCATACAACTTGCTACAACAAATTCAACCATTGGAAATAAAAGGTGAAGAAATATTATCAGTAAATTTTATCACAAGCAATAAAATGCAAGAAAAATTACTTAATATGAAAATGATGTTTGGAGTCAACAATAGTTTTAAAATTATATATTCTAACTGTTGGAAATTCAATGAAATGAATTTACTCAAAATAAGGACACAAATAATGTCAATTGGGTTAGAAGACAATGTTTAGATCTATCAACTTCTCAGGAACTTTTTACGCTATAATGTTGAAACAAAGATACATCTGTACACAGAAGAGGGAGACATTAAACATTCTTGATTGAGCCCCTATAGAGCTTGCCCTGCCCATAATCCATAATCCACAATATGCATGTGATCCATAGGATGGATAGGTTCAATGAAGACTCAATGAGATATGTTTAGGAGCCAGCAATTGAAAATAACATATGCTGAAAAAATTGAATAAGTTTGCATCATTCCACGACGACAACATTTAATCTTGGGCACCAGTGTCCTTTCCTTTCTTGATGAGGTTTAATGAATCACTTCGTGAATCAGGAGATCCTGGTACCTCTTCAGAATTCACACCCTGAAGGGTTTCCAGAGGGGTTTTCTATGAATTTATTTTCCAACTTGAAATGGTAGCTATGGTAGTTAATTAGTGTAGGTCGCCTTCATTTTCATGGAACACCCTGGTTGGAGTTTTTTAGGGTTTAGGGTTTAGGGGAACTGGTGCAGGATTTAGGGCTAAGGTTCTGATCTTCGCAATTCTACTTCGCGTTTTGCTCTGCAGATAGTCAGGAGGAAGCCCTAACCTGGTCTGTACAACTCTTTTTAGATGCCCCTCCTAGAATTTAATTATCATAACAAATTGACGTTGAAAGTTTTTCTATAGAATTATAAAACAAAAACCCGCTACACAGGATAAAAATATAGCACAAAGAAAAGCGGCTCTTATTTGCAAGGTCACTAATGCGGCAGTATGATGGCCTGCCGCTTGGTATTTGGGTTTCAAATAATTAGAATGTCTCTGATGACGATCCTAGCTTTTATAATTTGACAGAGGCATTCCATTTTAGGCGTCAACTCGGACCATGGGTCGATACCTACTACGACAAACTAGGCAGATTATCGTTTCATTAGCAGTTGATAAATGAAGACTCTTGACACCTAAATTGGTTTCAGGCTCTGTCAGCTGTAATGTAAACTGTTTGGGGAAGATAGTTCCTATTCACTATGAACTGCAATTATATACATAGGATGATTGAGGTAGGGAAGGTTTACAACTAATGTGAGCGTAGCAACTCTCATGGGTTCACAATTAAGGTAGCGCCGCGAATTGGCAGCAGTCGTCTTCCCCATCGAAATAATTAGTGCTCGAAGTCATTACCTATGAATAAAGTATGTAATTCCTGTATATGGACGTTATTGCCCAGTCCTTAGGTGATTTGCATAGGAATATTATTACACTGGCTCTGGACTTGAATGATCGGAAGACATACTTGTCTCACTCTGAGACCTGGAGTAGAACCGCCTGAAAGTCGACGTTGGTAAACTTCTGGACTCCAAGCTCGTCCTCTCAACATTCAGCGTTGGAGTGGAGTTGTTATTTGCTGATGCTTTCACGGTGGAGGGCGACCCACGAATGGTTCGAACACTTCGCAGCACACGTGTTGGTGTTGAAAATGTGGGAGATGGAACTGTTTCTGGAACAGAGGGGTCAACTGGCAGTTCAATGCTCAGGTTCATTAATGGTCCATCTGTAATGGTGTTGCCATTCTTGTATGACCCTGAACCGTTGTTGTTTGACCGGTAATAGAGTCCTGGGAAGGAAGGACGTGGTGATGATCTAGAACTCCAGGTGAGACTCGTCCGTGGAGATACTGCTGACGGAGCAGTTGCATCACTCGAAGAGTCAGCGTGCGAGCGGAGAAACTCCATTGTTTGCGTCAATTTTTCAATAGAATCCGGGGAGGCAGGAGTACCCAAAGATATCTCAGTCGGTTCCTGCAACCCTAGTACCTTCAATTGTTTTCCAAGAGCTAAGATGGTGCGTTGACACTCCGCTAAAGCAGCTGCTGCTATCTCTTTCTCCTGGAAATTAGACATGGCATGTAAGTTATGACGTAAGCGTCTGAGCGAGATTTAACGTCATAAGCGGCCAGCATTTGTTGAAATATTGTGCGAAGCAGAATTATACCTTCCGTGCACTTTTGGTGGCGTCGTCCTGCACTGATGTCAGTTGCAACTGCTCGCATTCCTTGAAATTTGATCGCTCCGGTGAATTGTCCATTCGTCCAACTCCCCTGGTGCATGGTTGACCACTTCCCTCAGCCAGTATGCTTGACGCGAAGTACAAAATTTAGAGATATCTAAGTGAATGCGCATGGGAGCGAGTATCAGGAGTGTACCAAAAGCTTACCTATCTATTTGTTCTTGCAGATCTTCGAGCTTTGCAACAACCTCCTGGTGCCGACGCCGCTCACCATGAAGCTCAACTTCCAAAGCCGCCACTTTATCATGAAGTTGATGCATTTCAGCATCAGCAGCTCGCATGCTGGATGCTAGGCCTAGAGTTGGAAACGAAAGCTCTAGCAATTCTTGTTCTATCAAATCCTCTTCCTTCTCAGTTTCATGTGCAGCCTACACAGGTTAAGCATCTAGGAATTTACAAGTCGAATAATTAACACCTGCCGTTACAGAAATATGGCACAGAAAGATAACAAAAACAATGGATTCTCACCGTTCCTGTTGAGCCAGAGTTAAGATCAAAGTCTTACCTGCCGTGTTTGTAATTCTGTAACAAGAGACTCGGCTTCACTCAACCGTACCCTCAGTCCTTCCACTCGCTCGTTGGCTTCGACTAAATGTTGGTCTACTTCTGACAATTTTTTCTCAAGTTCAGTTTTATCTACCCTCAGTTGCATGATTTCAGATTCGATTGGAGGAAACCGATCCATTTCCTCCTGCATCTTCCTTTCCACATCTGCACCATCTGCTCGAATTCTGCACAGCTCCTCTTCCAGCTGAGATATGTGAACCCTACCAGATTCTAATTCCATAGATATGACCAGTCGCTCCCTAGCTGATTGGTCACGATCTTTCCGCAACTCCTCATATGCAGTAATGTGCACAATCAGGATGCAGTCCAGGGCGGTCGTGAGCTCCACCACAAACTTCAGAACATCTGATCCATTCTCAAGAAACCCATTGGCAGCTCCCATCAGGCTGCTCATGGAATCCTTCAATGTCGAATCTTTCCAATGCAAAGACAAAACAATGGAATTGCTAGTGTCGTGATGCTCTGATTTAGTGGAGGCAGGTTCCGTTCCGCCCGCTAGAGCAAGGGCTTCAGTAATGTGCACCAACTTCTGAATAGCCACAGCTAGCTCGCCGTCACCTACAGCACTCTCTCTTTGCTGCTCTTGATTCTCCAGTAAAGAGTCCAATCGGACTTGCAAATCCACGACCAGCTGCTTGTGAGTAGCATCCCTAGTTTGCAAGGTTCCGAGCTGTTCTTCGACCACAGCAAGCTTTGTTCTAAGCTCGTGGCACATTTGGTTTGCAGCTTCTAGGTCCTTGTCCTTAATTGCCAGTTCTTCTTCAAGACCAGCAATTCGAAGCGTACTGTTAGGATCTTCCGCAGCGCCGAAGGCAACAGCAGCCACTACTGTTTGCTCCGAGCCTGACACTGAATGACATCGAGACTGTGAATTCGCCAACCGTTCCATTTCTTCGAAATCGTCCATAAGGTCGAAGTTCAGCGAGTCTCGTTTGGAACGTCGGGCTTTCAGGGAAGACTCGCTGATTATTGATGAGCTTGATGTCCATTTCTCAGATAATGATACTTTCTCCACTTCAGCAGCAGATTTCGAAGCTGTAAGATGCACAGAAAGACATCGTATGTATCAGGTCAGCTAGATTTAACAACGGAAATCCATGGTACGGTTTAAAGCCAACTAAGGAATATACCTAATCTCAAAGCCTCGACTTCCTCCTCCACAGCTGACAGCCGACTGGCAGTTTTCGCACACATGATCCGAGCGCCTTGTAACTCGTCGTCTCGCTTAGCTAGAGATTCCTTGAGCACACGAGTCTCCTCCTCCAGGTTTACAATCTTGTCGGCTGAAATATTAACCTCCATTAGCAAATGTTCCTCTTGCGCAGATACGTGGTCGGCTCCGGTTTGACCTCTTCCCGAAGGTCGTCTGCGAGGACTTCTACCGGCGTCTCTTCCTGGCGAATGCACATCCTGCCTCACCCGCGCCACTGCTGTGTTACCTGTACGCAAAAACCATGTGATGAGTTTGATATGATTGAAAATCACAATACTTAATCATAATGAGAACAAAGTTTCAGGGGTAGAAGCTCTACTTGGAGGCTTCTTGCGGTTCAAGGTACGAAGCCGAGTACACTCTTCGTCAAGCTTGGTGATCTTCTTCAAAGCTTGTGCGTGTTGTCTAGACGATACCTCTGTCGCTTTCCTCCCCTGCTCAAGTTCCGATTGTCGGGCCTCAAGTTCTTTCTTTACGAGTTGAATATCGTGTTTAAGGGCCAAATTTTCTTTCTCCATCCCCTCCAGCCGCACCTACACGAGTTCCAGAAGGAAACTGAGATTTCTTCAATATTTCATCACTAAAGATTCCTCCGACCACGTTCAAATACGACACGAGGCTTCAGCCGTTGACACGATTTAATACCTGAAGTACTTTGACGTCGTTCTCTGTACGTGCCTTCAAACCAGTAGCTTCTGCTAAAGCATTCGACCGATCCTGCATTCAAATTATCAAAAGTGACTGTCAACCGAGATAACGAAATAGCCGAAATAGTCGGTTGTGGCAGCATTGCACCAAAGATGAAGCTCTCAATAGCGACGAGGAGATTATGCAAACTTGGCACCTGTAAGACAAGTGAGAGAGCTTTATTTTCAGCTCGAGATTCGAGCAGCTCGGCTCGCGTTTGAGTCACGACGTGAGATGCTTCAGCCAATTTGGCCTCCATCTCTGCTCGGAGTTTATCGTACTCTTGTGTCTTCTTAACGATGGTTTCGTGGATGCGCTGTTGTTGCTCTTCGCGTCCACTGCGAAGCTGCTTCATGACCTCCTTAAGAGCCCCATCCAAGTGTTGTACGCGGTCCTCCGTGGCCAGCTTTTGTTGCGTGGCAACATCAAGCTCCTGTTTAAATGCCGCTGCCTCGTTCTCGGCTCTCTCCCAGCCTGAAGTGAAGATCGCCAGACTCCTGCAGTTATAACCCCGATCATAACAGACACACCGATCTACGTTCAGTGAGAAATGAATCAGTTGGATACAGGGTAAGAGAAGTCGAGCTTACCGATTACAGCCTCTTCGGCTACTTTAATGTGTTGCTTGACAAGTTCATCTTTGACAGTAATCTCTGCAAGGGCAGCCGTGAGTTTCTTGTTCACGGCGTCCAGTTTGTCGTTGAACGTCTTCTCTTTATCGCAATACTTCTCATCAACTTCACGAAGGGTGCATCCCATTTGCTCCTGCTGGATTCGGACCTGGTCCTCGAGTATTCTGGCAACTTCCTGTAAATGGCAAAAAACATGAGCTCAAAAAGCAAGAAGGTTCTTAATGAATTTTGAGGTGCTATGTTGCAATTACAGAAGATTGTAACAAATGCAAGGGCCTACGGAATAGCCAACTCGAAATAAAAAAGTACATTGAGATCGAGACCTGTTCATCGAAAAGCTTCACCGGAGTAGGAGACGATCCTCCCTCCGAAAGTCCATTCTTCTTCTTCCATGGCCAGGACCGCCGTTTCTCTAATTCTTTATCCATTCTAGCTCACTTTGCCTTCTGATTCTGAATAATGTTAACCTCTACCTGTTCCACCTTCAGGAAAAAAAACATTCAATAGTGCTGAGGAACATGATCCAACGAAAATGCTAGGTGTGAGCATTTTAAAACCCAGCACTCAGCCGCTGCAATATTTTGACTAAGAAACTATTTGCATACAAAATCTGGGCCACTCCGCCATGGCCTAAGCTGTTGAATGTACAACAATAAATAATTAAATCATTAAATAAACGTAGATCCCACTCAAGAGACGGCAAGGACTACCACCGGAAATCAATCAATCGAATCTGCGTATGAATTCTTATCTACAGTACTCACGATATTTTGATAGTTAACTGTGACTTTGAGCGTGTGCACGGCTCTTCTTTGCCAGCCCTTTATCGTCACGCCCAATGCATCCTGCCGTGACGCCCTCCGATGAGCTTCGCACGGTGGTGTGCAAAGGTTTACAAGTTGTGTGCACCTTACGCAAAAAGATCATTGCAATCTCCCCGCCACTCAATTCTAAACTGCACGAGCTTGTGAGCGTGGCCGGAGCGACACTAGGCCAACTCATCAAGGCCTAGAGCTCTATTTCTCCTACTCCATCGACCAACTCTCAACCCATCATATCCATCACCCACGTCAATCGATTGGGAGGTCTCAGCCGCCACGAGATTTCGTCCTCGCTCTCCGCAGCATGATCCTGCCTTAGCAAATCAATCACACCTCGCCTCGGCGCACTACACCTGTGCAAGTCACAATCTAAAGGAATACAGATTCGCTTTCCACGCTGTGATGATGCAGCATTCATCTAGAATTCACAATCTGGATTCTAGTAAGACCTCTCTGTCTCTACATTCACCAACACCATTCCTGTGCCAGAAAGATACAAACTAGAAACCTAAGAATGCTCTCGTAGCAGCCAATACAACCTCCGCAACGCATAGACCTGGCGACTGCAGCACGAATCCTAACACTGCCACTCCAACTCAACGCTGCAAACACAATAACTTCGTCTTTACGGAACTCACTCCCTTCAACACAGCCAGCTCAATTCATAACTCATAATTCACCACACTCTAAAAGCACAAGAGCTCCCTCTATGCGATCCGGAATAATTACCACTAAAGAAGCTTGGCAAGCAATCAAGTGACTCAGTCCAACTCGCACAACACCTAAGCTCACCCTCACACACACACACACACGCTCCAATCCAACTTTAGAATTCAATTCCCTCCTCTTCCCTACACACGAACAAAATCACTCGTCCCTCATGAAGCCTGACGCCAATGATGCCAACCATACGCAACATGTGACCGAGAACATGTCCCAAAGCTAACAATCCAAGACTGCAGTGGAAATGATCACCGCCGTAATGATCACGTGCTCCCACTCCGAAGCCAAACAAACGTCGATTATTCCTGCAGAACTCCACCGCAGCAGCTAGCAAACAAACAGTGCTCTGGCAATGATCAATCCATTCTCTCTCTCACAAACCCACTCTTACATCTCTCTCTCTCTCTCTCTCTCTCTCATACTTCTTCCGATTGATCCATTGCTTCTTACCTTTGGCAAAGTAGATTCCAGCTCTTAATTCATCTCGGCATGCTCTGTGCCTGCCGAGATGCTGAGATTCGGAGGGGGGCGGAAGTTCATGCCAAGTGACAGAGAGGGAGGGAGAGAGGGAAGATCAAGAGAGGATTGCCTCTATCCATGAAACGAATGATGAAGTCGTATCGTCTCGGGTACGCTGGCAAGCATGGTGTGTAAGAGAAAAAAGAGAGGCAGAGTGAGTAAGAGGGGTGGGCGAGCGGGCGGGAGGGAAAAGACAGGCCAAGCAAACTAGTTGGTGCGTTTAGGTAGTTGAGAGTTGCGATGGTGGTGATGGTGGTGATGGTGGTGGTAAGGAGCCACAGTATATTTCTTCGCGGCTGCATGTTCACATCATGCAAGAGTCAATTGCTTCCCATGTACCCCAAGGCCGTGTGTAATTCTGTCACACCTCTCAATCAACTCATTTTTGTAGGCATGCGTTTAATCACATTACTAATTCCAATTGTTCGAAAATTAAATTGGAATCCCATAGTGCATTAGATAATTGGCTGTAGAATTGAGGTGTTTGCAGAGTACTAGTTTTGCAGAAAAGCAGCACTTGCAAGACAAGATACATATAATAATAATCTGAAGTTTGTGATAGCATTAACAAAATCCATGACTATTTTAGTGGAAAAGCAAACAAATAGATAAATCAAAATTCTCGGTATTTTTACATATTAAGGATTACACTAAGTGTCAAAGATGCTCTGGTTGTATTAAATCCTTGTGTAGAACTTGCTCCTACAATAATAGTAATAATAATGAATGAATAAAACTATTATTCCTCTGGTAACCTTTTCAGCTTGGATTCCAGGAGTCAAAAGCACCCTTTCTTTGCTCCATAAGAAAAGGGGGCTTCACACTGCCCACATGACATGTAAGCTCACTCTCTTTCCTTTGACTACTCTCAAGGTGTAAGATACAAAAACCATTTTCCTAGTGTTAAGAAGGGGCAAGGGGCTACACAGCAGCCCCCTGCGTAGTACTATGGCCATCTGTCCTTCCACTTGGATTGTCACACAACCAATCATTGTATGCCACTCTGGCCCATTACAACGCTAGTCATTATCACAACATAAGTGGGTTTTAGACATCCCCCAGAACTATGTGGAAAAAGCAAGTACAAATCCAGTATTACATTCAAAGTTAGTCTGGGGAGTGGCATGCCAGGTACTGGTGTAAATAGGGATCACAGTGACTCCCTGATCACACTAAGGGACTAGTCAACCACAGTGCTTGCAAAAAAGCCTGCCTTGGTTCAGCTCTGGCACAATTTTCCCAAAGTAGTGGGAGGAAGTGTGGTAGACCCCTCTAGATGCAGAGTCATCCACATGGACAGGAAAAACACATGTGTGGCACATGATCATCTGCTTCTGTAGACAGAAAACACACACACTGGCTTGCTGGCTATTGTTAAAGGGCCCTCTTCTTCGAGCATGAAGTTACAACCACCTGGTGGACTGCTGGTGAAAGAAAGAGACCCACGAGCAAACCTTCTCTCTCATCCATGATGTGTACACTCCCCAATTGTTTCTACCCATTTATTTCACTTCCACTCAACCACTGTTTCACATGAATCTATTGTAGATCTCTTGGATTGCTGTCCTGTAGGGTCAATCTAACTCCCTGTCTTGGGTGGATGTGACACAGCCCAAGTGGATGGATGATGAGAGAAACAATCATTTTTCCATCCGTCCAGGGGCGTGGCTGTACAGGAGGACCAAGATGAGGTCAAGCTCTCTGTCAAAGAGGTCCCTCCCTGCAACTATTGGATTTGGAATTTTTGGAAGGCGGTGGTCTTTGTGGACAAAGGCTCTCTAACCGCTGGAGGGATGAACTACAGCCCCCCAAAAGTTCCTCAGGCACCTTCCATTATTGCCTCTGTGCTTTGACTGGCCTCCCAGACACCCTAAATCTAGGTGCATTATTTTGTAATGGATATGGGGACTGGGCATGAGTGTTTGAGTTGGGTCGTAAGAAAGGAGTATCCATTTGCAAATGCGTAGAACTATTCTTTGTAATAAACAAAAAGGCATCTAAGTGGCAGGATTCTCAAGAAATGCTATTTTAACTTCTTGTGTAACAACTTGGCGTTTCAGTATTAGTCATCTTTTTGATATGGAAATTATTGATTTTTTTTTCATAGAGAGAATTTCAAACAGAAAACTTCAACAATTGGTTATGTAATTTTTTGGAATTAATAAATATGGAGAATTTTGGTTCAGGATGCATTGATATATAAATAAATAAATAAATATATATATATATATAAATATATATATATATATATATATATATATATATATATATATGTTTCTGCAGAAGTTATTCAAATCTTTGTATTTTTATATCTTCTATGAAATCTAAATGGATTTTTTTATTATTATACTTTTCATAACAAAATATTTATTTCAATTCGAAAATGTAACACAAAAAACCACTGCTGTAAATTTAATTTAAAAAATATGGTTCTATAATGAGTAAAATTATGTTTCATGTTTATATGCAATTCAGTGGTGTACTATGATATAATTATATAATTACATATAAAAGACATATTTCCTAAGGAAAAAAAAATATATATATATATATATATATATATAACTTATCAATTAAAAAGATGTAAATATGTATTAGGGCAGATGGTTTGTAATTATATCAATAAAAGTTTTAGTGTTCTCTTGGCAACAATGATTATTACATAGTAAAAAATTTAAAATACAATAATAATAATAATAATAATAATAATGTGAATTAATATTAACATTTTATAATATATATTATTTTCATTAGGTACATTATTAAATAATTAGTATGATGATTGAAAATTTGTGAATTTATAAACAAAGCAACTAATTATAATAATAAAAAATGATTTGATAAAGATTTTTTATGATTTGTGAACAGTTATTACTTATGTATTTTCAGTTTTTTTTAAATAAAAAAGTACTTGCACCAATTTAGGAAACATTCGTATTTTTTTAATAAGTGCAGTGTGTTTTATTGTAAATACTATTGCCTATGAAATGACAAGAAAAGCAGGTTTTATTAGTCATCCAGTTTTGGTCTGGTGTGATTATTTTTAAAAAATAAATTGTGATAAAAATATATATATATATATATATATATATATATATAATTTTTCAACATACAAAAAATTATCAAACTATATTTTAATATCTAATATGACAGTTATGCGTCTTATTAGTTTTAAGATTTTAAAAGTGGTATAACTTTCTACAATGTTAAATTTTGACACTGTGTTGTTGTAAAGCTTTACATTACTTAATTCAAGGTTTTTAAATAATCCTACAATAGTCTAAGTGACAGTAGTAAATCATACATTAATGGTATATTTTTTTAAAATCCTTGAAATTATACTTATTTTTAAAATAACTATACAATGTCCCGTGATTTTCTGCACATCTGTATTTTCATTTTCAACAATAAAAAAAAACCTCAATAACAGGATAAACCTTAATACTTGGAAAATAATGATTGAGGTTTATTCTAATTTCCAAGAAGTAATTTAATATGAGCTATCAGAATTTTTTTGTGTTACAAGCTTCCTAGATATAGAGATCAATATATATATATATATATATATACACACACACACACATGCACACAATAATAACAGTAACAATAAGTACCAAAAGAATTGAATGAGCATATGGGTAGATTCTACTACACCTATAAATTTTTATGGTAGTAGGTAGACATCTTCCATAAATGTAAATGCAGTCAACTAATACTTCACATCCTTCATATGAGAAAATAATTTAAATAAAGATAAAAATATATATTTGAAAAAAAAAAACACATACATATTATTGAGCACACCAACAAGAAAGATGGAGATTGATGAACAACTGTTGGTATTCAATTCCTACTTTTTCAATTTTGGACCATGGAAAGTGTGAATACAGGGAAGCCTTCTCTTATACACCCTCGTTGATGCCCAAGCTAAAGAGAGAAAAAAAAAGAAGTAAGGAGGTTTGGCTTGGCTTAGCTTGGCTTGGCCTCTACTGTGCAGGACTAATTTGCCTGTCCATTTCAAGTGAAGCTCTTTTTGCAACAGTCCTCACCTAGTAGATTATTTGTTGCTGTGGATGTGCCCCTCTTACCACCAAAAGATTAAAAAGGGTTTAAAAAGCAAGAAAAAGTAAAAGATGAAACTGCAAAAACAAGGAGGAGGGGCAAAGAGCAACCCTGCTTGTGGGGGAGTAGTAATATACAATCTGGGCTGCAGTGATGAAGACATAGGTCTTTCCAATTAGGGTACAGTCCCATTTGTCATAGGAGCCCCTTAATACAGATAGCCACAGATACAGGTACAGAGAGACCCATCACTGAACGGTTCATGTTGGCCTCTGTGGCCCTCAGGATACAAGGTTAGCAATTAGGAGCGTCCTAGTGTGCCACAGTGGCGTGTCCTTCCAGAAGGTAATGGACCCTGTGCTGGGTTCCATTACAAGCCAAAGAGGCTTCTGGTGGTGGTGGTGCCATGCTGACATTGAAACCCTATTCAGTATGGTCCCTTGCCCATGAGGATGGGGCTCCTTCACACATCCCTCTTTCGGCCTTCAATGTGAAAGCTCCCTTCAACTTGCTTCTTCTTCCCTCTTATGTCTCCTGAACCAAGCTCAGGTTCGGTTCCGGAGCACACCTAGGTCTGGACCGGACCTCAGAGCCAAGCTCGGAGGTAAATTCCCTCTGTCAATTTATGGGCTGGGAATCCTCACCTTGCGCAAATAGGGTTTTCGGTTCAATGGGACTGTGTAAATGCGTTTGCAGAAGGTCAATCTTGTGGAGGTATTAGGTGTTGTTAGGGCGATGGGAGGGGGAATAAAGTGATGGAGACTGAAAGGAAATATTTAAATCGCTGCCTTCATAGCAGCCTACTTGCTGGCACTGTGCTCCGTCGTTTGCGGGCTTCATTAGATCGCCCTTTCTTAAGTGAGGAAGGAGCTCTAGTGGATTGCAATGCCGCGTCGGATACAGTTCAGGATCTTTCCACGCCTTCCTTAGCCTTTGTTTGTGGGCGATTATCCTAAATTTGCGCAGAAAGTCCACGTTTGAAAGTGTCGAAATCCTTGCATTTGGAGTCCGGGCCTGCTTGGTGCACCCGGAAAGCTGGGGTTTGCTTCGCGTTAAACCGAGTTGCTTCGGGTGGCTGTAGCTTCTTCCAAGGTGTAAGCTCTTCCATCTTGCTTTCTTTTGGTGCGATTGGAATGTTTAGCAACTCGATTTTATCATGGTCTCTCAACACCATAACCCTGAACCCTAGACCGGCATATCTCAAGTTGATTACCCGCAACAAACTACTTCCAAATTTTTGATAATAATCTCAATCTTTTTAACAAGATTTCAAAGATATCCTCTACAACCCAATCCTGGCCACAAGGAATCAGTTCCATGGCAATTGCATTCAACTTAGAAACCATCAAGAGAACAAGTGAGGACATTCACAACCCCGAATGCGATGATGGCGACGAAGGACCGTAACAGGCTTAATTGAGGGATGACACACCTAGCCGGACGTAGAGTCACCGCTGTTACTCAGTTTATCGACGCATTTTTGCACAACTCGTGGAATGTGTATCGTAGAATTTACGAAGCAACGTTTGCGCTCTTGAAGCAACCGATTCAAGTTACGGCGTTCCAGGCCCAAAATCCAACTTCAACTTCTCACGTTCTGCTCACTCACAGCACCTAAATCCTGCACCAAGAGCCAACTTCCCACTCTGGAGAGGAGGCATGGAAGCACTTGTAATGACCTCCATTGCAAGGTCATCATCTAGGCCCTAATATACTTGGAGTCGCAGTGGGTCTAAAGGAACTAGGTTGTCTGATTGTGTGCTGAAACAGAGCAGTTGGATGGCAACACAAAAGGATAAGACCTTGAGTTGCTTGGGAACCTTACTCTCTATTGACTACAAGCTAGTCTTGGGAGTCTAAGTACTTGGGTCACTTACAAGTACTTGAGTGTTAGTTACTTGAGGGTGTTCGGGAAGGTCACCCAAAAGTAGGATTTTAGGGCATGTCATTATTTTCAATGGTATAAGTTCAAGTTGAAGCTAGTAGAGAATTCACACAAGGGTGCATGTATATATAAGTTAGTCACTAAAAAGCTAGGAGTAAGGAGGAAGGGTTACATATTGGAGTGTTTGAGTTTGATAGTGTAATGACTCATTGAAAAAACAAGTTAATGGTGAAATCAACCAGGTGGTTTTTTTGAAATAATAAGAAGTACTAATGTATGATTGTGAGACCTAATATGAAGTGTTTGAGTTTGATAGTGTAATGACTCATTGAATAAACAAGTTAATGGTGAAATCAATGAGGTGGTTTTTTTGAAATAATAAGAAGCACTAATGTATGATTGTGAGACCTAATATGAGTAGAGTTGAGATCTCATATTGAAAAAAATTGTGAAGAGGTTTTTGGATTTGTAATATTTTATGATGTAATTTTTTTTGCTATTGGCCCTAATTCAACAAAGAAGTAACAAGAATGTTAGAAACCCAAATAAAAAAGAAGATATCTACAAGTCCTATTTTAAGAATTAAAAGAAGAATATGATAATTTGATTGGGAATTAAAAAAGAAATTAGTTCTTTGCATCTTCTTACCAAGCTAAAAAAGTGAGATTAATACAAGTTCAAAAGACAAATTAAAGAAGATGTTTGTTGGTGCAAATATATGTTCCTTCTAAATAAAAATCCAAGAATTTTTTTGACTTAAAAAGACTAAAAAAGAAAAAATGATGATCCACACTTGGAAGTTAAAAAAAACAATAAAACAAAAAAACTTAGATAAGCTTCAATATTAATATTTCTCTTTTTAAAGATATTTTGGAATTTAGAGAAGGAATAATTGGTAATAAAGAAGATATTTTAATAAATTTAAAATTAATCTACCAAAAAAAGAAGAAAAGGTAAAAAAAAATATAAATAAACAAAATATTATTTGATTTTTAAAAGAAGTTAAACATTAGCATAATGTTAAACATGTAGAAAAAAAAAATAAGACGGTATAAAGTCTTTTTTTCTCTTAAAATATATAACCTTGTATTAGTTGGATTTAGATCAAAAGAAACATTTAAAAAAACTTGAGAAAGGATCTACTTGGACTCAAGTTAGTAATTTTATAATCAGAAGATTTGGATCAAAGTAACAATCATATATAGAAGGTTTCAACACTTAAAATTAAAAATAAAAATAAAAAATAATTATTTACTTAAATACATTGGTTTTCAACATATCTTTAAACTTACAAAACTTCATTTAAATGGGGAACAAGAGGCTTTAAAATAAAAATAAAAAACTTAGATTTGAATTTATTCTATTTTTTTAATTAATAAATTTTAAAAAATAAATATTACAAGTATTATGTAGAAATTGTTTCTTTTAAGAAATTAATAAAAATAATTTATACTAAAATAACCAAATATAGGATAATAAAATAATAGACAAATTCTTTACTATCTATTATTTTTTACTATAATTATTTTTTATTTTAAAGTATCACATAAAAATAATTTTATTATAACAGAAAAAAACACATTTGCTAGTATTATATATGTTGCACTAAGGTCACACATTAAGAAGTCATTTTGAAACTCTATACTTTTCTATTTAAATACAATATCATTCACAACTTCATTTATTTAGTTGTATAAAATTAATTTTAATTTCTTATCTATTTTTAGAAAGAAGTTTTAACCTAATTATACATTTAGAATTCATAAATAAATTAAAGGTTTTTGTATCAATTTACATTTGAACATAAATTTTACTTTCTTGGCTTCTTGAAACCTTTAGACTTATCATACATGCACTTCTTCATGCAATTTTTTTTTCTTCTATTTATAATATTTTATTTTATTACTAATTTTTTTTATTTAAAATTAGTATAAAATTACTAAAATATAATCTAAATTTTAAATATATATATATATATATATATATATATATCAATTAGTTTATTTTTAAAAAAGTATAAAATATTTTTTATAATTGATTTAGATATGTGTCGTTTATAAATAATGTATATAATAAATAAAAAATTAAAAGATTGCTAAGGTGTCTCATAGAAGTAAGTTTTAATTATAATGTATTAATTTTTTCTTCAAAAATAAAAAGATTTATATTTAAAAAGAAAATAGGAGAAAAAAATAAAAATACATAAATATCATAATCAACCATCAAAATTATATAGATTGCATATATAAATTATTCAAAATGTACTATTGGTCTATTATGTAACTAATGCCTATATTACTTAAGAAAAAAACAAATAAATAGTAATAGGTAGAATATGTTAGGTAGATAATATCTTCTTTAAAAAAAAGAACAGCTATTATACTATAATTGCTTATAGTATGTAAAAACTAGTCAAAACATATAATATGTTCATAAGTTTAGATGTGTGTTAGAATGATTAGTACATTAAATTAAAGAGAGTTGGTGTAAAAAACTTTATTTTGGTTTTTTTTACTTATTTTGATTATGGTATTTAAATTATATAGGATCTAAATATTTAGTGCGAAGCCTTGAGAGGAGATTGAGGTCCAAAGATGAAAAACTAAACTACATAGGGGCTTATTTGGAAGGACGAAAGTAAGGTATGGACAAATGAAGGCAAGGGGTGAAAATCTTCATCCTCATTGGTCAATGGTCATGTCTAATAGGCTTTCAACAAGTTGTCCATGATGAAAAGAAGGATTTTGGCAATTTCAAGGAAAGCATTAAAAAATCAAAGGCTAGGATTAGAAAGATTATTTTTTGTAATACAATTTTGGTATAAAAATTGAGAGATTTGGAGTTTTAATGAGAGAGGAGTAGGCGCTTGAAGTTAAGGTGTATAAATTATACCTATTGTCACTCTTTTGAGGATACAAGGAATTATAGGGTAGGTTTTAGAGATCAGGAGGTGTGGTTGGAGAAGTGATTTTAAGACCTACATGGAAGAATTGTTACATTTGGAGTTTGGAGGAAGAAGATATTGAAAGTTGAAGATAGCAAATCCAATTCTAAAGAAATAATTATACCAATTTATTGATAATGATGATTTCTACCATATCTTGAGCTTTTGGACGAATTTTAATCAAATTGTTTTCAAGAAGGTGAATTATTATGTTAAGAAGCTATATACAAAAAATTTATGGCATTTGGACATTTAATTTGTGAGATATGAAGAATTTAGCATGTAAGTGTCTGTAAATAAGGATTTGAAGCTATTGTTAGGATTTTAGCAATATCTAAAGATCGGCAATGAATCAACAATTGAAATTTGTTGTTGTAGTTATTAAGAGTACATAAATACTTCATATAAAATTTGAGTACTTGTGGATGGTCCAATTTAAAAATATGCTTTGTTGAAGTTCAAGAAAAATCCTTCTTACGATTAATGAAGGATTTAGTATATTTTGCTACATATTGGAAATTATAGAGTATTTGAGGCTTGTGTACTTAATGTAATGGCTCTTTTTAGGAAAAAATTATATAAATTTGGAATTTTTATCTATCTTGACACTTGATTTATAAAGTAGTGAGAGCCAGAAGCTCAGTGCTTTTTTGAAGCAAACTCTTACTATCCAAATACCGTTAGGTAGACACCTCCCTTTTATTACATAGACACCTCCTATGCCACATACCTCCGCATTCACATCTCCACAAAAAATAATTAGTTTTGGTTTTAAATCATAATTTTAAAATCATAATTCTTGTTATATTTATCATTTCAATACCAAAAATTGTGACACACTTAATATGGAGTATAAAAATATAGATGGATATCTCAACCTTCAATTCTTTTGTCTTTGCAAAATTGTATCAACTTAATTTTTTGAATAATAAAAATATAAAAGATTATATTTTATTATTATTATTATTATTATTATTTATCAATGTCAGATTAAAAAAATATAAAAAAAATTTCATTTAAAATCAAAACTAGTTAGTTTTTATAAGATTGTATATGTGAGGATGCATGGTATGAGGGATGTTTATGCAATAAAAAGAAGAGGAAATCACCTAGTAATTTCCTAAAAAAAATTCTAAGATTCATGACCTTTATATAATATGAGTTATAATATAAATAAATATTTCAAAAGTTGTATAGCATAATAAATAAAAAATTATACAAATCAAGCAAAAAAAAATTTATTATATTTTTTTTAATAGAAAGTATATATTTTGAGTATATGATATTTTATATTATAATATTGTAATTTAAAATATATATTTTAAAACTATAATGGATTTATTATGGTAGTGGATTGGTTTAGTAAGGCAATTAAATTTATTTCTACTAAAATTCAAACCAAGTGTCAAGATAGATAAAAATTCCAAATAAAAATATATAATGGTATACTTATTTTTATAAAATTCAAACCAAGTGTCAAGATAGATAAAAATTCCAAATAAAAATATATAATGGTATAATTATTTTTATAAAATTCAAACCAAGTGTCAAGATAGATAATGGTATACTTATTCTTTAACAAATGTATGTCATTACATAGATTTTAAAAAAATAATTTAAATAATTAAAATATAATTTTACATTATATTTTGATAACATGTAATAAAAAATCAAGAATTAAGGTCAATGTCAATTTAAGTTGGTAATTAGAATGATATATTTTAACTAAGAGAATAAAAAAAATCTTTAAAATATACAATTAGAATTATGTGCTAACAAACCATAGTTATTGGATAGACTAATTGTTTATAACAAAGTTTAATTATAATTCAATATCTACAATGTATATATGATTATTTTTAATCAAAATAATCCATAACTTTGACATATTTAGATTTTTTAGTTTTTAGTTTTATTTTTATTAGTGTAATATCTAAAAATGAATCTTTATATAAGTTTTATCTATAGAAAGATTTTTTTACATTGGCTAAAAAGAATTAATCTTAGATATATCTAAGAATTATTTTTTACAAAAACACAACTCTAGTATAATATATAAGTGGATAAAATAAGATAATACGTCTAATTTTAAAATAGTATAAAATTATTCATTAACATTAATCATATCATGCTACAAAAAAGTTCTTTGATAATTAGATTTTAAAAAATGCTTACTTTAGAAGCTAGAACAAATCTTTAAAGATTTTTATTTTTATTTTTATATATATTTTTGAAATATCTCAAAAACTAACCTGGTACACTTTAAAAATATTTTTAATAAATTTTTAGTAAATTTTTAAGAAATTTATTACATAGAATAATTAAGATTAATTCTTTTATAAATGGCTTAGAATAAGAAAATAATCCAAATTAATGCTATCATTGGTAAAAGACTAATACTACAAAAAATAATTCAATACTTTTATACTTATAAATAATAATCACTTTAAAAAATGTTAAGTAGACTAATAAATTTAACCTAATAAAAATAAAATTTCTTGTTAGAAAATAAAATAATAAATATATTTTATAATTTATAAAGCCATCCAAGATTTGATGAAGATATGATAAAGAAATCTAAACGGATTGGACATCTAAGATCTTTAAAAAGACTACTTAGGTACATAGTAGAAGTACAAAAGATTTTAAAAGAAGAAAATAGAAGTGGCTATTATAAAAATTACATAATAATAAAATTTATTAACTAAATTAGTTAAACTTTATTATTAATTAAATTAGTTAAACTAAATTAATTAAATTTTTATTTATTAATTAAATTAGTTAAACTAAATTAATAAAATTTATTAACTAAATTAGTTAATAAATTTATTGTAAAGACACTTGGAATGGTAAATAGCAATCTTGTTAGGAAGCTAAAAAAGAAAAAAATCTCATAAAAGAAAAAAGTGCTTTGTCCAGTACTCCTCTAATAAAAACTTCTTGAAATATACTGTTTAATGTTCTTTGGATTAAAAAAATCTATAAGACCTATTAATATAAAAAGATTTAAGAATATATTTTTTAAAAATAATATAATATTAATTTTAAAATAATAAAAGATATAAGAATATCCATTACAAGATATTTGATATTTTTTAAATTTTTATTATACTTGAATCAATAAAATACTAAAATATTTTATTTCTCTTATATAGATAAAAATAAATATTATTGCACAAAATCCATCAAAGTAAATTATTAAGATTCAAATAATACTCTTCACAAATTTTAGTCTAATGTCTTTAAGAAATTAAGTATGCAAGACCAAATAGTTAAGTCATCCAAAATAATTTGGATGTTAATCTTTTGGAAGATTGTTAAGTTATTCAGAGAAAAACATATAAGAATAGAATTGTAAAACATGCTAGCATTTGCAAAAATGTGATTTTAAGCTTGGCTAACAAAGATTCAATATAGGGAGTGTATAGAATATGCAAGTTAGTTTCTATATGCTAGAAACAAAGAAGAGAGATTTTTACAACACTTAAAATATAAAAACATTAGACTTTCCAAATAGAATTATGTTTTCAAAATCTTTGTAGTTCTATAGTAAGTAATTAATTATTTAATGCATTGATTTCTTATTTGCTAAAAATAACTTATATAAGTTTAATTTCAAAGATATGAAAGCTTTTTTTAGTAAAAAAATAATAATACTAATAATGGTATTAATAGTAATAATAATTTTAATTTTAAAATAATATATATATATATATATATATAATATAATATAATATAATATAATTAAAGTTGATTTATAAAATAAAATTTTATTTTAAAAATATTTTTTTATTTTTATAATATTATTTTATTTCTAAAAATATCTTTATTTTCCACTATTTTTTGTATAAAGATAAATGTATGAACTTGAAATTGTTTAAATTTTTTTTTAACTTTTTTATATTATTAAGAAGTTACAAGACTAATATTTGAGTCAATAATATAATTTAAAATTACCAAAAGAAAAAAATAAATTTATTAACATTTATTTAAAATTATATGAGAATTTTCTTAATATATATTAGAAATAAGATTGTAAACTCAAAATATATTTATAATATTAAAAAAAATATAGATTTATAGATAAGATTATAATTTAATATCCATTGCCAATTTCAATATTAGATATATAATTATGTCAAAAAGAATTTAGCCTTGCCTTTAATATTCTTAAAGTTTATAGTTTATTAATTTGCTTGTTTATACAAATCAGTACAAATTTTATTCGACCATTTGTTGGACTTTTTGTTCACTTTTATGTATATATGGCTAAGTGCTAGTCTTGTGGACTATAAAAGAGGCACTTCAACTATATTGCTTGTATCAACACAACTTTAGGGTGGCTCATTGTAGTTAGCATATAGCTCCATTGGATTAGTATTCTTGAAGATTAAGGTATAGCAAAAGTCTTCCATCTACAATGACATCTTTGTTCCTCTATAATTTTATAAATGGCTCAATAGAATTGCAATCATTAATCAAAAAAACACAAATTACTTGCCGCAATCTTCAAATGAAATATGTCTATGTGCATCTATCTAAATTTTCATCTATATCTTTATATCTCTATTCATTTATAAAACTTTTCATAATTTTTATCATAATTATTAGTCAATTCTTGCCTTATTTTAGTATCTCAACAAATAAGAAAGTTAGAAAGAAAGTTAGAAAGAGACTTAATATCTAAGTTTGATATTAAGAACCACAATTTATAAACTTTTAATATATTATATGTTGTCTACTTTGCAAGGAATATATGGCATTCTTTTATTTTACTTTTATGGTTGTAATTTTATTTTAAGAGAACAAATTTCTTACATTAATTAATTTCCAATTTTCTAAAAGCATTTAGGTTTCCATTATTTTAATATATTACTCTAATATCAAAACCAGGAGCCCTAATGCTAATATATATATATATATATATATATATATATATAAATATAAATATATGTATATATATGTTATATATATGTTATTATCCTAATTATATACAAATTAGAAATTAATACATAATTAAAAAATATCATAATAAAGCAATGAAGATATTTATAAATATATAAAAAGTATTGTAAAGAGGTTCAAAGTGTATAAATTAAGTATATATATATATATATATATATATATTATTATATTATTATATAAGCATCTATATATAATATTTTTAAAGATTTAAAAAATTAAATATTATAATATAGAATATTTTTTATTTAAATTTATCTTATTACTAATTTTTATAATTAAAATATAGATATTTTAATAAAGTAATTAATATATTTATATTATTGAGCCACTAACAATATTACATCTCAAAATGATTAACAAATTATTTTTTTACCAATTCACTTTACATTACTCATACTACATATCAAAGATAAACATCATTGTTTAATCACATAATGTTATATAATTAAAAGATGAAACAGATGATTTTAAAAATATATTATTGATACAATTTTAAATAATACTTAAATGCAAGAATGATAATAATAAAAAAAAAAAATTTAAAAATTCATAAAACATTTTGATATATAAGTTATTCAATTGGATTATATACATGTGTTACATGTTTTTGGTGCCTGACAAGAGTGGCTATACCCATTCTTGTGACCCCAGCATAGTCTCTCCCTAATTTGGGACTCTGTTGCTTCTCTCCTTTGAAAAGCCCAGACTTGCATTCTACATCACCTCTTGCTGAAATCTACACACCAACTTTAAGTCAAACTATGGTTGTAGTGGGGGTGCTAAAGTAACTTTGTGATGTTGGCAACGGTCACAGGACATCTTAGGGGTGCCAATGTTTGTGCTGAATTAAGGTGAGACTATGCTGGAGCTGTAAGAATGGGTGCAGCCCACTTGTGATGGGCACCACAAACATGTAACATGTGTATAGCCATGGTGGAGGGAGAAGGCCTAGCCTCCCTTCTCAAAGCCAGAAGATCATTGGTGGGTGTCAATTGAACAACTCAAGGGTGTTGCGTTAACAATACCAGATATATATATATATATATATATACATATATTCATGTGTTTGAAATAATATTGTTATTTTAAAAATAAAATAAAATATATTAATGTTTAAATTTTACACTTTGCAACCACATAACGTATACCTTGTTGTGATCTAATACAACTCATTGTTGAAATATAAGTATTTGCTTAACATATATTGTTGTTAAAATTAAGCAAATTTACATTTGATTATTATTTATTGAATTTGTTTTTAATTTCTGGAAAACGTAATAAAATTCTAAGCCGCTCTCATCTTCTATGTACATTTTAAAATTTATGATTTATGTAAACAAAACAGAACAAGATAAAATTTAGTCCACAAAATTTCGATTTACTTTTTGAAAATAAGTTTGATATAAATTAATAATTATATCTTATTACTTTGTACAGATATTACCAAGAATAAGTGCAATAATTGCAACCAATTGAAGGACTTCCACATTATAACTGTATATGTGAACAAAAAATTAAAACAATATAAAAATGTGTACCAACAAGCTCTATAATGTTTGAAACTCAAATTTCAAAAAAAGTGTTTTTGAAGTTATTATATACAAAACATGGAAAGAATAAGTTGACATAAGTTGTGAAGTTTCCCAAGTCGCAGGTAGAATAGGTCCCGCGATGGATCCACTCCAACAGAATTGCACACATTGCCTCAAGATGGTCTAATTTCAGTTAGTCCAATCGCCACATTTAAATATAAATGTGTTAAAAACATTCCATGATGATGAACTTTCATCGGTTGCTGCTCATTCCTCAGCACAAGACGTAAACGATTGGAAAGATTAGCAATGACATCACGCACAACCGGATAAAAAACAGGAAACACAAGTATAAGTCATCCGGATTGCTATATAAACACCAGAGATATGTGAATCATTTCTTCACTTTCTGGGAAAGCAGGTAATTGGAGATTGTACATCAATAGATAATGTGTTCATCACATCATTCCATGAAGATGCTTCATTAACCAGATAAATACACTCGCTAATAAGATAACTGCACCAGAGGACCAACCGGAAAGTACAAGCACCAACCGGACAAGAAACTAACCAAAACAGACGTGCTACTTTCTCACGGTCTTGCCAGAAATAAGGTCCAGTGCAAACCAATCTTGTGGTAGACAGGGCTCAAGTATTGCACCACTAATCGACAGTAAGTGGAAGATTATCCACTCACCGTCACCCCTCCACAAATCAAAGCAACTGGAAACTTAGCATGCATTTCAGTCCTCGGCTTCAACAATTTTCTCCTTGTCATCCGCTCCAACTTCATCCTGCAATAGAGCATTGCCAATGCGTGAGGAAAGGCACAAGAAAGATCAACGTACTGTAAATCGAAAAGAAAATTGAATCGCAGCTCAAAAAGATAATTTCACGAACTGAGCTAACGCTTGGCATTGAGCATTCAAACTTACCTGCATGTCAGAAGTCCACAAAGTGAGGTTATCACGGAGAAGCTGCATAATTAGAGTGCTGTCCTTGTATGACTCCTCACCAAGAGTGTCTAGTTCGGCGATAGCTTCATCGAATGCCTGTGGTAAAAGAAACCCATCGTTAGAATTGAAACAAAACTAATCAAAAAAGATAAAACTTTTAAAACCCAATCAGATCTGATCTATGTTAAAAAATCAAAAATTGTTTAATGAAACTACAGGTTCTGTTTAAACGAAATAGGTACTGACCTGCTTGGCAAGAGTGCACGCCCGATCAGAGGAGCTGAGAATCTCGTAATAGAACACAGAGAAATTCAAAGCCAAACCCAATCGGATGGGGTGAGTGGGGGCTAACTCTGTCAATGCAATATCCTACACATATCGACACAGGCGTCAGCCATTTTAATGATACCTATTACCTAGAGGTGTAACATTCCCGATCCAACTCTAAGCTTGGAACTCGTCAATAGCCAGTCTACGTCGACACTATATGAATATTCACACGATAGTCTGTAATGTACAGATGTACTACTTTCACACTAGGTCTGCATTGATATTAGAACCTACGAGACGGGCATGAAAAATGAATCGCTCGAACTTTGAGGATAATCGCATCAAACGACAGCTGCAAAACAATGAAGGAAAAGTGAGTAACACAGGCTTTTGAAGCGTGACTCATTCGAGAGCAGCGGAAATTACTTGAGCGGACTTGTAGGCTAACAATGTGGCCTCAGCAGCTTCCTTCCTCTCGACTCCAGTCTTGAACTCAGCCAAGTACCTGTGATAATCTCCCTTCATCTTCAGGTAAAACACCTTAGACTCTCCAGTACTAGAAGAAGGAATGAGATGAGTATCCAACAGCTTGAGAATACTGTCGCAAATGGTGCTCAGCTCCGACTCCACCTTGGCGCGGTATGCCTTGATGGCTGCAACGTGCTCGTCATTGCTCTTGCTCTCCTCCTTCTGCTCGATCGAGGAGATAATCCTCCACGAGGCCCTTCTGGCACCAACCACGTTCTTGTACGCCACGGACAGCAGGTTGCGCTCCTCAACGGTGAGCTCCTCCGTGTCCACAGTCTTAGCTACCTTCTCCATGGCCTCCACCATCTCATCGTAACGCTCAGCCTGCTCGGCCAGCTTAGCCATGTACACATTCTCCTCCCGTGCCTCGGTCGCCATGGTAGATCTCGCTCGTAACGGCACTGAAATGGACGCGACAAAGCTCGAACAAGCACAGTAAGAAACCAAATGATGATCGCAGGGTAGAGACAAAGAGGAAGCCGCCTCGAGAGCTGAGAATATGAGGGAGCTTGAGCGAGGATGACAAACAAGCTCACTGTTTCGAGCTCCGACAGAATACAAAAAGGCCAGCTCGGGGGAGGAGACCAGTGGACGCTAGGGTTTCATCCATGATCATCGTTTCATTCATCAACTGTCTAAATATGGAAGTATCGGGCTGGCAGGAATTTCACTCGATCTAAGCCGGGCAGCCAAAAGGACAAAATTATCTCCTTGTTTTCATGAACCAAAAAAATAAAGAATTCCAGCCATCCTTCTGAATAATAAAAGTATTTATAGCATGCCCTAAATTACTCAATTGATCTGATCATACTCTCACCTAAAATAAGAAAAAGCATAGTTCTACTTTCAAACCCAATGACAACGCCGTTTTCTTACATCCACATTTTGTTTTTTATTAATAAATACAGTTTTGGCTTATGTTCATAACCTATTATATATATATATATATATATTTTCCGTGATGTAAAAATGAATTGTCACTTTAGCTTATCAGTTAGTTTTTTTTATAGCATTTAGCAATAAAAAAAAATTAGAATAAACATAATGTTTAATGGAATCTTCAGTTGTGCAATAAATATATAAATATAAATATATTTTATATATGTTTTCTGTGTTTTTCAATAGAACCATGTTGCTCAATTTCATCATGAGGTAAGTGTTTGGAGGCATGGCATTGGGCGAGTGTTGAAAATAAGCCTATAGTTGAAGAATATATAACCCCTTGTTCATTAATCATTCATCCAGTGGGCCACTTTTCCAATCTTTTGACAGAATATTTGCACTTTAGAATATGCAACCTATGTGCAAAATTATGTTGCCTACTACAAAAAAAAAATGATGACAGATACTGCAAGATATCCATTTTGCTATTCATAAAAAATCAGCGTGTTTAAAATTTGATATGGTTCTAATCAAGTTCTTAATAATAAAACATCAAATTTGTTTTTGATTTCATCCACCTCATAAGACTCTCAACATCAGTATTTTGCATCTGACATAGATATTTATAAAATTTGGTTTGCAATGTTTCAGATATCTTATTTGCAAAGAAAAGAATATCAAGTTGTTGCTTATCCCAAATTACATCATTTTAACGTGGAGGCCCCATGCTTATTGAAAATGGCTACTTTTGATACTTTTGTAAATAATGATTGCAAAACATATAGCCTTACAGTAAGGAAAGTGTAAGAAAATAAAATAAAAACTTCTGTACTCAGTTTTTATCTTTCTATAAACGACTATTCTGTCAATATGTTAATAGTTGTACAATTTATAAACTGAATTCTAATAATATACAATTCAATAATACAGTGATAGATATAAAAGTTTCTACTTGGCTAAGTGAGTGAAACTAATTATAATATAAGGATGGTACAAAATCATACAATACTATACTTGTTCTTTAAAATAATCTTTACCACATTAAAAAATTCATAACATTGAATAGTGTATGCAAAAGTCCAAGGTTTTAAATAAATTAGGTGTAGAAGTATTTCAAAAGCTTTTGGAGAAAGTTTGGTGCATTATATTAGTCCAATCTTGTATCATCCACAGAAAGCAATTCATTTGACCCCTTACAAGCAAGCAACATGAGGGGCATAGGATTTCTCTATTTAAATAAAATTTGTTCTATCAACATTTTAATCAGTGGAGATTCGAGGTGGTGGATAAGATACTAGCATCTGCACATGACGTGTTAAGTTTGCACCTTGACACATGTGCTTTAGTATTTGGGGAGTAGTGCTTATGTTCTTTATTTATTTTTTTCTTCTCTTTGTCCTTGACTGTGGGCATTATCTCTCTCATCGCTCTATTCCCCTTGTGAGCCACACTCAACATTCTTTCACTGCCAATGTAGGCACGATAAAATTTTTGAACTATGCCCACTTCAAAAAAAAAAAACTTAAATTTTTCTGGCCCACAAAAATTTCTAATTTGTCTTGAATGAACACCCATTTTAGGAAATTGTCTTTCTCTATTTCCAAGTTAGGAGGGAATTCCTTTGCAGTTTGCAAAATTTCCCTTCAAAAAGTAACTACTTTTTATAAAAATATCCCTTGATAAATAGCCTTTCTATTCATTAAAGAACAAAACAACCCCTCCACAAGATTTGAAGAATTCTCATTATGCCAAAAAGCAAATAAAAAGAAAAAATGCATAAGAGAAAGAGAGAATAAAGTAAAATAATAAAATAATGAAAAAAGGATAGTAGATAAAGGATTCAGAAACAAACAAAAAATTTGGAAATTCAAACAACAATTTTTTTAAAAGGTATTGAGTATTGTTGGGGTTCAAATCCAATCCTATCAATGACACCAGATTACCAACCTACACAGGTACAAACTTAATGCAAACGAATGCTCTCTTTGTTTTTTTTGCAATCTTTTCAAAAGACACAGAAAGGGAATTTTACTGCAAATCCATATGCCATTTAGTGGTTAACCCAAATGGGCAGAGATTACAACACTGGTATCCAGTAACAATTGGCTGTTGAAAACCACAGTTATAGCATGCTGGAACTATGAACTACACTTGTCGGCCGCTAGATACTAGTGTAGGAGGGTCTCATAGTTAAGGTCAATCTTGTTGTGGCAATTGTACATCATGGAAACATGTGAACTGATTCAGCTTAAGTTTAATACAGCTCCAGTCAGAAAGCGGTGGGACAAAACGGCGTCGACAGTGGGCCTTGATCTGTAATCGGGGTTGAGCATGGCCTGCATCGACATGGATAACAACGTGAGACGATCAACTTCTCCATGATGAAGCAGTTTTTGCATGTTGGATATACCCAGTAATGAGTTTTGATATAGCAAGCTGGAAACTGTAACAAGAGTAAGGTTGAGTTCTACAATGTGGGTTCACTTGTGATACCGACCTGTAGTAGCTGCCATCCTGCACCGTCGTCAAGATTCATGAAGTTCACAGCCTCCCTCCAGCGGTCATCAGCCTCACAATATCTGTAAATTCAAGGCAAACGTTAAAAAAAAAGAAAAAGAAAAAGATTCACGAAATTCCAGCTTAACATTACTGAAATTTCATGCAAGAAATGCAGACACTCCCGTGGGACACAAAAACAGAAGAAGCGATACTGATTCATCTGATTCAATACAAACTATTTATAAGATGACTCCACCGAAGAAAAAACAAAAGTCAGTCACAGGGACTTGTATTTTGTCACTAGACTTTGTAAACCAATGATGAGAATTTGCACAAGACAAAAACAAAGGTGGGTAACTTTCACTTACTCACGAACTGCTGGAATGTCGAGGCGAAATGTTGTCTCCAGTAGTCTCTGTGTAGCCATGCACAGCGAATGGTTTGATTGAAATCTTTGTTTAAAATCCAGAAAAAATGGCTCAATTTTGCGCAGAATGATGGTATTCCAGTCGAGTAGGCGATTGCTTACTTGTATTGAAGGACCGTCAATGCTGCCAGCTTCGCAGAGAGGCACAAAGACCATGTACGCCAACAACAATCCCCCAGCGTATCTGCAAACAACAACCATTTGCATGCTTAACCAGTTCTTGAATCCAAGCCTGAAAACTTATCCAATTGTCCAGTTATAGTAAGATTAATTTCCTACATATCATCTGCTATGCCGAAGGATCTTCTCGACAGTGAGTCACGAGCTCCCGCCATAGCCGCTCTGCGCCACAAACCTTCAGAGAGCTTTGCTACTGCAGGGTCAATAGCAGAGTCTCGTGTTCCAGAACTCAAATTGCTGCCACGTCCCTCCCAAATATCTTCCAAAGTGGGTCCTCCCAAGGCTGCGAGTCCACTACTAACAAGATCCTTCGTCAGTTGGTGGCGAGGTTAATGATCAAATGACTCCAACGTTGACAACAGTGGTACTCAACATTGATTTAATAGGGGTAGTAAATTATAAAGAATTCAAGAGAGGTAATTGACAAACTCATTTCCAGAAGATCGAGAGATCAAGTGAACATGGTGAACAGGTTGAAACTTACACGTTACCTCACATCAGTACAGAAGGCAAGGTCACGTAGACGTGCGTTGAGGTACATAGCGTCCCGCTCAGAAGTTGTGCTGGCCATTCCCAATATTCCTTTTTTCAGAATTAGGTTTGGTAGATCTAAGAGGTAAACATCGACAAAAGCCATATTCCAGAGAGTGAAGTGGATACTAATTTGATTACTGGATACCAAAGCCTCGCTAATAATATACTGCATGCGAGAAAAACTGCAACTCACTTGATAACAATCGAGGCAGGACCAAGGCTTTGGTGGAGACGACCCCGAGAGTGCATGTAAGCTAGCCCTTGAAAAGCGCCACGTAAAAGCTTTGTGATGAATATGAGGCGTCTTTGGATGGGTCTGGTCTTGTCAAAGCGATCCCAGAAGTCCCATTCCCCGACTGCCCGGCCTTCTGTAGTGGCTTCAGCAGCCATTTTTGCGTAGTCTGCCGCTGTCGCTTTGCCATCGTCTCGAAACACTAGCCACTGCCCTACGGCAACTCAGTCAGACATTACAAGCGCATGAAGAAGGTTCTAACCAGCAGAAAATATCTAGGATTATATTAGCTTTCTGTGTGAATGGGATTTATTCATTGGTGCAAAATTATCAAAATAAATTGGCAAAGAACTTGAAAGAATTTAAAGTCAATCAGATGCACCTGCTCCCCTGTCCTAGTTTGGAAACCACCATATAGATAGGAAATGTTCTCAGAAATCTCCCCTAACTCCTCATCCTGCAAAGTGAGAGTCATTTTATAAATCACCATCCCACTATTATAATGACCACAAAGCATGAATGAGACTACTGTAGGATGAAAACCCTACAAACTCGTAGGTTGCTATAGAGCTTAATAAGTACATCAGCAAAGTCCTGTAGACAATATTTCTCTCAAAAAAGTGATTCAGGTTTATTCAACTCATTAACTTCCTAGCAAGACAATAAAAGAAAACTTGACTACACTATACCCAAGCAATCAAACTCGTAGCTTACTACCCGTGAGTTATTAAAAAATGAAAATATTTAAATCAAACATACCTGAAGAACAACATGAGCCGCAAGCTCATTAGCAGCCATCACATCTGCGTCGCTGCCTGACGTTACCATTGCAGGATATGCCTGACTAGCCCACAAATTGTTATCAGATACATCATTGACCGACTATTGTAGCAGTTGCTAAAATAGTCAACAAAAACATGAAGAAGAAGAAGAAGAAGAAGAAGACTACATTAACCAGATATTTTAACAAAGTGGATCTGAAAGAGACAACTATCTCGATTCATGTCAGATTACCACAATATGTTCATGTTTTTCAAGAACACGACTTACAAAAACACTCCCAACCGGACCTATAATGGTCCCAATACAGGGAGACAAACAAAAGAACATGTAGAAAGTGCTTAAATTGTTTGTGAATAACGAGACGTGGCTTCCAAGTGCTAGATACGTCACAAAAGTGAACATAAACCGAATACTGGACTGGCTATAATTTACTTTCAAAATCATAAAGATGAAAGCAGAACCCAAAGAAGTGCACCTTCAGTATTACACGAGTACCCATCCGTTCACCCCTGCCTATACGCCCTGCATACAACCTGCATGCAAACTGGCACCCTCTCCTGTTAGCATGGGATCTTTTCTAATAAACGCACTAGCAATATTGCTCCTCTTGCACTTAGTATACTAAACCGTCATAAGACTACTGCGATCATCTAGACGTGAAGGTAAATACAGTAGCGCAACACTATCTGTCCCATTCTAGCTTTGTAAAGGTCGTGTATACTACCACACTTATTACTACGTGTGTGTGTCCCAACAAGGGCCAAATAGCTACATTGGGCGGAAGCAACTCTTTGTATGGAACTGCAAGAGCTTCAGCTAAATTACGACCCATAACGAAATTAACCAGAACATGCAACGTACTAATACTCAGCAGAAGATCCTGTGCCAATTGATTTTGTATCACTGTCAAAACATGGTATTTACGCTGTAAATGAGGGCACTCGTTTGGAAAATGCCAGAATGTATGCTAAAACAGAAATCCAAGGGTTGTTGATCACCTTGTCTGAACACTTCCTTCACCAACTTCCTGCCCTCCTACCCGGTTAAGATCTCGTTGATCCATACCTAAGGGTGCATTCTCGCCCAGGGCGGCTCCAAACATACTACTCCCTGGTTGTGGTGGAGTGTAACTGCAGAACAGTAAACCAGTTCCAGCTTAGTTAACATTTGAAATCTACCAAACCGATTGTAGAGTTTATACTTGTATACACAGTCATACCATTATTTTCTTCAAAACTTGGAAGTGTAATCTTCTTAATGTTCGAAGCCAATTGCAGAACATCAATTCAAGTTTCTCGCGAGAAAATGAAAATCAACGTAAAGGGTTGATAATGAAACTGTTCAGCAGCACCATCAACCTTAAACCTCGATGATCACACCATATAGAGGGGGAAAAACAATTTAAAATCAAAATTAAAATCAAAATTAAAACTGCACGTAATTCACCTGGAGACATTGATATATCCCTGGGATCCCAAGAACCGCTCCACGTCGAAGTCATCCGAGGAGAACAATTCAATCTCCGCCACAACTCCCTTCCTCCTCACAACCCTATTACTACGCCGCCCACCATGGGCAGCAGCAATCGCTTTGGTGCACCAATTGGCACCAAAAGCAGCTCTAAAGGCAAGAGGCAAGGGCAATGCGGCAGTCACGAGCTGCCTCGACGAAGGCACACGACATGGACGTTCCAACACTAACGAACGGGCCGCTGCTCCACCACCACCACGTCCACACCCAGGCGCTGCTTCTTTCAGGCAACCACCACTCAAAGAAGCGCCCAGCATCATGCTTGCAAAACTAAAACCCTAATTCTAAACCCAATTCTCCAAACTCACCCCACTCAACCAATTGAACCTAAAATCCTACCAATCCCATTTCGACGCTGCCCAATTCCAGCGATAGAAATCGTTGCTGTGGCTGTCGCGGAGCTAGACCCAGCTCTTCAAAGCGCCCGCCCGTCGCGAGTGGAAGCGCAAAGGTGAGATTGTGGTCGACAAATGTAGAAGATCGAGTCGTGTAGAGCCCCAAATGCATGGCAAAATCGAGTCTTGGACGTGGGTTTTGGAGCGAGCGCCAGGTGAAGGGTAGGAGGAAGAGTGGTGGCCATGGCGATGCTGCTGCTGCTGCTTGCGCTGTGTGGGAGACAACTCAGCCTTCGTTGGCTCCCTTTGGATAAGGTTTTGGTCCTACGTGCTGACGTGGAGAAACCGCGTTGGCGTGGGGGATTGTTTGGACTTGTGTTTTCCTCTCCGTTTTGGTATTTTTCGTTTGAATTTTGGGTAAACTTTTTATGTTTATTTTATGTATATATACATATCAATATATATGTATACATAAATTTTTCTTTTTCTTTTTTTTCTTATTTTTTCAATAATTTGCAACAATTCAAATATAGGTGTAAAAAATATGTATTAATTTGTCTCTGAGGAGATTTTAATATATATTTTGAAAAATTAATTGGTAAAATGCATTATTATTGCAGAAAATTTTGCATAGATCCCTCTCCCCCTATATCAAATGTGGTATGTATAAACATGATATTTTTGTATGTGAGTTTTGCTTTTATAGATCTAATTTGCAAATTGTTTTTCTTTGTATGTATTCAATAGTGATAGAAAACCTTTTGGATATTGGAAAATGACTTGATGGAATTGTGAGGATTAATTATATGAGGTCGAAATATAAAGTATAAAAGGTGATTTTAATTTGAAGAGTGTACAATGTATATTTACATTTTCAAAAAACACACTAATAATCTAGCTTTTTATATTGTATATGAAATATATGAATCTATTCATATGGATAAAATGTATATTGTTGGTGTTATAGCTCTCAATACAATATAAACATTATGTAATGAAATTTCATCAATTACTACCTATCATACTTCTCTACAATCATTCTGAATTGTGATGTTTGTTCATTGTCAGTAAATAAAAAATTATTCTTTTATCAAGCATTCATACTTTTTACAGTTTATATAAAAGGTTGAACAACTTGGTTCTAACTTTTGGTGAAATTTGAATAAATTTGACTAATTATGTGAAATTTCAATATCTTATGTGTCAATTATGTTTATTTTGATGGTTATAATTAAACATATAGAAAGCATGATTTTCTTAATATTTGCACTTAAACAAGAAAACTTCAAAAAGGTAAATAATGGAAATAACCTTGATTTAGCATTAAACATGTTTTTGTTTGAAAAGAAAAATATCAAAACCTTATCATGCATGCATGTGGAATTTTGCCATACTACAGTTCCATACAAATTTTGCGACTCTTTGACAAAGAATTCAAAAAATCTCAAAACTATTAAAAAATATCACATGAAATCATATAAATAAAAATAGTACAAGAAATTGAGTCAATCACTTACAAGTTGGAATTCAGTCAATTAGGAGATTGACTGAAGTTAATAATCACTCTTTATCAGTTGGAATTTAGCCAATCAGGGAATTTTGAGGACACTATTTTTTTTTTATAATATATATATATATATATATACACACAATAAAAAAATAATTAAATTAAAATAATAATTATGATTGTGTGTGTATACATGTAACAACTATATATATATATATATATATATATATATATATGTATATATGTATAATGATCTAACAAATCAACAAAAGTGAGTTATTTTTTTCAAAATATTTTCTAAACTCTACATCGTTAAAAAATTACCACATAAAATACCAAATTCCACATCGAGAAAGTTGAAGAACCATGGTCGAAACCCTAAAATGCCCTTCCACGCAAGGTTTTCCATCTCTACCACACCACTCCGTATATCATACTACTCGCACCGTATTATACATCATACACCTCGCACCTTGCACGCGATGCCGCAAGCCCCCGACGAAGTGCGGCACATCGCGGCAGCCCGCGGCATCTCGCGGCATCTCGCGTCATCTCGCGGCAATTAGCGGCGACGGGGCTTCGACAAATCAGAAGCACGAGGTGCATGCGGATCGAAGATCCATGCAGCGTCGTAGTTGTCGATCCCACCCCCTGAAGCGATTCTCATCGATCCACCCTGATCCATTGCCAATTACGCTTCAATCTAAATTCCTCAATCATCCTATTGACCAACAATTATGCAAGCTTGTTAACTTTGGTGCCTCACGATCCGGAACCGACGTGTTTGATATCTGATCGATGGACCGATCGATTGCCGAGCTAGACCAAGAGAGTGGAATCGGGAAGGATGTGATGCGATGCGTGTCTGAAAGGGATCGAGATGTTTGTGTGTGTGTGTGTGGATTAGGATTTCATCATGCATTGTCGGTTGTTTAGTTAGATAGTTGTGTGTGTTCCTGGCTCCATCGGAGTTAGTCCTGACCTCATCGAGCTTATCTTGCGGTGAGGGTTGCGATTTCGATAGAGGGGAGGCAAATTGCGACTGGTTGAAGATCATGGAGGTTGTCGGCCGATGCATGAAAGCCTTGTTTTCATGACGCGGTATTGAAATGTGTGAACATGATCAAGCTGCATGTATGAAGGGAGCTGTGCGCACCGAAGTTAACATCGCGGCACAATCCGCATGTCTTCAGGTGGGCATCCCCCTGGTTTACTATATTGGTAACATTTGCACAGAGCCGACACTACGGTGCCTATTCCTCTACCAGGAAACTGACAATTGTGCGGCTAAAAAATTAGATTATTGCAAATGGGTTGTGCAGTTTTTCACATCCACCGCAAGTGACATCGTTGTAATTCCTTCACAAGTGATGCAAGATCTACCGGACTAGTACGAAAATGCTTTTGTACTAGACTGAGTCCGTTATGAAGATCCACAACAAAGATCCTGAAAAAGACTATCGTTGACTACGGTGACGACACCAACAGCAACTCGGCACCAGTCACGAAGTCAACGACGGTCGAGCCGTTAGTCGGTCTCCTATTTTTCACCACAATGTGAAGCATGCACCAGTCCTATAATCTGGACTAGCAACTGTCACCCACTCGAAACCAAGCTCTCAGCTTCTACTGGCTCCCCTGTTTGTGGCTCCACCAAAACCACGAATCCAAAGGTTCGTTGCGGCTAAGACGGGGACAAGGAGAGTGCAAGTGGATGCGTGAGCGCTAGGGTTTAAAGACTACCATTGGTGTATGCGGCACACACTAAAATGATTGCAGTGATCTCGTGAGCTTCGATTGCCTGTAGTCTTTTTCTTCCTATGTGCTCTTTCGCTTTTGCCTTTTTAGGAGCTTCTGACTTCTCAAGCATTTAAATCCATATATATATATATATATATATATACGTATTTATGATGTTGTGCATGGTACTGCGGGCAATCTAGTTTGACGAAAGCAGAGGTACTTTCCGCGGCCGTCCAAGTGACATGGGAAACTCAATTATGTGTGTCTCCAGAAAACTGATTCATCGTGGAGAAAGATCACGAAACAGGTAGCCAACACATTGTGAGGCTGCAAAACCGTATGTAGTAGGTGAGAATCTATGACTAGTATCCGGAAAATTCTGAGGTATGAATAGAAACACCGGCAGGTTCCGTAGCAAGCGGCAACATGAGACGTGCATGTCCCTCGTCTGGAGCATATAAAAGCGTGATTCCTGAAGAAACCGTACGCATCTTCCGTAATTCAATAAAGACCTAGAATGTGTCGCAGTTTTTGTAATGGCGCTGTTAGATTCTGCAACGGATATCTAATGCCAGTGTTGAGTGATTTGTAAATTTAATCACCCCCTCCTAGAACCTCACAGAGCGGTTGCGCACACGTACCTTATCAAGCTGTGTTATCCAGTGCTAGCATCTCTCAGTGTATTGCGTAGATTAGCAGTGGCCTATATCTTCTAACATCGGATACACCCATGCTTTATGGCTCACTTTTCACAATTTTCGTTTTATCTTCAAATGCCGAGCTCTTTTGAAAAAAAGCTTCACGGATCACGTATAGGTGAGTGAAGTAGGCATTGGACCTTGAGGAATTAGTAAAGTAATCCCTCATCGTAATCTTTCACGAGCCAGGAATTTGGTGACATATACCAACTTGCTACAGTCACAAAATATATGTTTCCATGAAACCACAACGAAACTGACCTCTCTTTTTTTCCCCTATTTTTAATCAGAAACATACTGAAACTGTGAAAACGCTTTTGCGGGTATTAATCCCCTTGCAAAGTTAATGGCTTGTGATTCGTCTTGACTGAAGCTTATTCATGGAAGATTTGTTAAGAACTTTGTGGAATGACGTTGTCATCAATGCACTGAGTTGATACATTACGCACACAAGGCAAATTCCTTGCCTGAGGCACTGTGAAAATTAAACACTCACGTGCAACAGCCCGACAGAGCTTAAAATCACAACCCCAGAGAGTAGCGACACTCACTCCCATTCACGCATTCAATGACAGGCTTCTCTTTTTTCAAGAATTTGCTGCGTAGTCTTTGTTTCCATTGAACCATTCAGATCATGTCCTTCTTCATAACTTGGCAAAACGAAAGCCACTCCACAAGAACGTGCAGTTGCTACTGTTTCCACCTCAATATATTCTCATCTCACGCTCATTCTTATCTGCACAGAACAATCTGAAGTCGAGCTTGACAGGGCACGGTTCATAAACAACGCAGCAGGTGCTGCTTTCCATAACCCTTGATGACAGTGAATCAAAGCCTCTTTTTTCCCTATCTAACTCAGGGTCTATCAACCTAAGGTCTGCGCATTCACCTCGGTTTGTG
This sequence comes from Physcomitrellopsis africana, assembly GCA_036785485.1. NCBI lineage: Eukaryota > Viridiplantae > Streptophyta > Bryopsida > Funariales > Funariaceae > Physcomitrellopsis > Physcomitrellopsis africana. The sequence goes on from JAWRVF010000836.1 coordinate 65,036, forward strand.
AGCACATTTATGCGGCCACTAATGCCAGGCATATCAGGGCAGAGTTGGCTCCGCACCTGCTTGAGTAAACAATGGCTGATTGACAAGGCATCACTGTTGATGTGCTACCTCCGCCCAGCTTTTCAGTGCCTTTCGGCAGAGTTGACTAAACCGCTTGATTATTGATCCGTGATCACAGTAATTTAAGGTAAGATGTTTTGTTTATTTTAGTTGTCCATTTTTTTGTTTTGTTTCCTTTGCATTCATTGCACAGCCAGGTTTGCTTGCCTCAGCCATTAGGTTTTTGAATTAGTAAAAGGGATTGTTATATTACAGCCACGTGTGTTTATTTACTGTCGATTTATTAATAATAGAGGAATCCATGTATTGCACCTACATTTCTGAAACTCCCACAGGTTTTGATACATTGAGTTTTTGTTTTTATTTTGATTTGTTTTTTTGTTTTTTTTCTGGGTTGACACAAAAAGAGTGAATTCGATGCATTCAATAACAATCAAATTGCACAAAATCAATTTGAACTTGTTCAAGGCAAACACTAATACACCTTATCAAACCGAATTTTACATGTTATTAGAACAATCAATAAAGCAACATATAGATACAATGTATTACCACTATTGGATCTCTTTTTGTATGAAAGATGGATTTTTTCATCTATATCTTGTTCTACAAATATAAAAGTGATTCTTTAAGATTTGATTGGTATCCAACATTCTTTAAAATACACTTCCAATTTGGCCAACTATATTCCAATATAACAAGTTATAAATTTTTGAAGATATGTTAGGATGGTCATTGAGATGCATTAAAGACTATATCATTGTCTTGGGTCTAAAGAGTTCATATGAAAACTCCTTAGAATGCATAATTGTACACTCTAGCTTAGCATAACATTTAGTCTAGTAACAGTGATAGTGCTTCATTTACCGCCCAGTTTTTTGGACCTAAGGTCCCTTACTACCATGTACTTTTCTTTCTAGTTGATGTATTGGGTATACCTTGATTGTGTCAAAAAAATAAAAAAATAAAACAACCTCCTTGGATAGAATCCAACATTTTAAATTCTAGATAATTATAAGTTGTTGCTTAGCTAAAATTGCTTCATGCTAAGAAAAAACTTGCCAACGGCCTTTTCTTTTATAAGTCTAATACTAATAATTAAATTTAGTTTAATATAATTATTAAAATATAACTTTTCTAATTTTTGTTATAAATTTTATAAATTTTTTTACTCATAATTAAATTATTTTATATAAAACTCTTATATCTTTTGTGCAAGGATTATTATATGTTCTACCTTTTTATGTTTGTTTGTTATGAAGTCAAGGATCAAAAGTAAGAACATATGTCTCAAAACTATGGAGTTATTTTTTGAAGTGAGGCCAACTTAATTTTGAAGTGAGACCAAATTAATCTATTTCAACAACACAATAATAAAAATATTTTTTAAATTGAATATATATATATATATATAAAAGCAAGTACGAGGGTTATTTTTTAATTGAGTAACAAATATTATCAAAGACATTTGAATCTTTTAGAAATCTTAGTATTTCTTGTAAAAGTAAAAAATAAGAATTAATAATGTGAAGTGACTTATTCTATTATATCAATAAGTATTATATTTTAAGTTTATTTTAAGGAGTGATGTGCCGTAGAAGTTAATCATTTATTCTATAATAGTCTAATATTAGATTATAATTTAAAACTAAGGTGATAATAAAGATAACAAAAAAATTACAAGTTTTAATTTATATGTTACTTTCTTTTTTTATAAAGAAGAATATATATTGTATTGAAAGAAAAATAATAAATTGAATAGTTATAGTTATTTTTTTCACATAATCTATTTAATATATATATATATATATATATATATATATATATTATATCAATGACTCTACATCTATCTTTTCATTTATTTTAATTTATGAGTTTTATGATGTATTTTTCTTAATTTTTTATTTATTGTTGTAATATAAAAAAATCCTAAATTATAGATTAGATTTTTCAAAGGACCAATATTTTACATTCATAAATCAACACAAATTTATCATAGATAATCAAAAAACTTATATTTAAATATATTAAAATTATTATTTTTTATTTTTTATTTAATATATTCTAAGTACAAAGAAAATGAAAAAAATTTAAAATAATAATAGAGTGTAAGAGAAGTATTGACAAGAATAAGGATGACTTTAGTCTAATTCTAATGTGTACTAGTTAACAAAACAAATGATGTAAAAGTTTCTTAAATAATAAAAGGATTATGTAATAAGTATCTACAAATTATAGAATATTTTTGTATTAATTTATTAAAATTTTAAAATATTGAAAACATATTTTCATAGATAAATGGTACATAAAAAAATATTTATAGATCCAACAAGAAATTGAGAGGCTTCTATAATGAATTACAAAAATAATATTATGTACCTAACTTATTTTCTATTTATTATATTTTTTTACTATTTAAGAAATATAGATTTATATTGCTAAAAAAAATATCTTTATCCTATTAGAAAAATAAAAAAATAAAAAATTCAAAGTATCATATATTTATTAATTATATATTCTAATAAACTTTAACTATATTATTTATTAGAAATTCATTGTATCATTTGTCTTGAAAATTAAATATTAGTTTAAAATCTTAATAACAATTTTTAAAGATTTTGAGTTAGATGATTAGAATTTTATTTATGTCTATTTTTTTTAATCCGAATTCATCTATGTTTCTTGAGTAAAGAATATCAATATATTAGTATACATAAAATTTTGACCAATCAATCTCTAAATTAGAAGCATAGTCAAACTACTAGAGGATTTAAATGAGATATTATATATATTTTTATTTTTCTTAAATATTTAATATTAAAATAATATTAAATAATATTAAATAATATTAAACTTATATCAAATATTAAAAATAAATTATATTAATTCGACAAAAATATTATGAATTTCATTTAAGAATAAAATTAAATGTCAATCATTAATAAGATATCAAAATATATGTGGATGAAACATAAAAATAGTTCCTCCAACCACCATAAGAAGGAAAGCTCTGCCAAATCTTTAGCAAATAATTTAGTTTAGTGATCTCTATTATTTTCTAAAAATATTAAATACTATTCTATTTGATTCTAATTTTTAATTGGTAGCCATCTTTCAAATAATATTATTTAGTTTTTATTTATATTTATATTTATAATATTATTTAATAAAATAGAATTTAACAAAGAAATTATAAAAAAATTTAATTTGAATATATTCTTTTGGTTTACAATAATTAGATTTTTGAGTGATTTTGTTAATTAATAAATTATGGTAGAATTAAAGAAATGTGTTCTTCATCTCTTTTAAGTTATAATCTGTAATTTTAGTAATTTTGATATAGAAAATAAATCCTTTAATTATATTAAAGAAACCAATCATATATTTATCATAAAGATCTTTTCATTGACATTTAAAATATAACATTTGATAGTTGGTTATTTATTTCTAATATCAACAATACAAGACTCAAAAATTTTAAGTATCATTTGAGTGGTTGCATTCAATAGCACACCTTACAAATGTACTTAACATTAAATCATATTTGTCCAAGTGTTGGTTCTTCTTTTATCCAATCTATTATTAACTTTTTATATAATTATTATCTTTTTATATTATTTTGGAAACCAATCTTTTATTATAAATAAATAAGTTTCAAACATAATATGCTTATATAATAAGTTCAATTTTATTTTAAATATTTAAATCTTTATAAAAAAATAATTTAAATTTATTTAATATATTAATTAATATTTTATTATTAAAGTAAGAAAAATAAAAATTTATATTACCGTGTATACAAATTATGATAAATTAGCTTAGATTTAATTATTTTAGATGATTTAATATAAAAAAATGTGTCATATAATGTATAAAATCTATTTAGGCATGTCAGGATGCAAATGCCATCTAATAAGTTGTTCTATAAAAACTTCAATTTACATCCCACTTACAAGCATAGATTTCTGTGTTGAATATCATAATTTCTATATTATGTTTTAGAATAACTTTTAAAATAATTCAAATAAATCTTTTATGCAAAAAATCTACATTATCTACCATATAACCTAGATAAGAAAAAAATAAAGTTATCCACTTTTTAGGTGCTTGCACCATTGAAAACTGTACCAAATCCAAAGATTGCTTCAAACACATAATAGGTTATATTATGCTAGAAATATTAATCTAGATCTTGAGTTTTTTGTATACATAACTTATAATCTAGTATAATTAAAACACTATATTTAAATCTATTAAAACTTAAGGTAGTATTGAAGTCTAGAATAGATTTGGTTTGTATTAAGACCATGGACATTATAAGACAAAATACTTGAAGTCATATAATAACTTTGTGGAAAAATCCAAAACAATTATTGAATAGATTGTTTTGAGAGAACAAAAAGAAATACCTTAATGACCTAGATTTAAAGTGATTCTTTACATATTGGTTGTGATGATAATGGAATCAATCAACATGGACCAAATGGCATTGCATCCAAAAAAAGTCTTTTGACATGCTTTGAGGAATGTGCCACGTTAACAATAGAATTGGTTCACAAAGGTCCAACAAAATCCTTCTTACACACCACACTCATGTAACAAATCAAATGATATTTGGATGAAAGGATAGGATTCTTGATGAGTTAAAATAAGGATGGAGCAATGATTGATGAAAAAGTTTTGCAAATGATGTGAAATTGAAAAACAAAGAATATGAATTCAAGAGTCATTCCGCCTGTAAACTTGCCAATGGGATACCTTTGAGTTCCACATATGTGGTTGATATATTTTTCCTTTTTTCTATTTCTGCTTAATATTTAAAGTTTGTAGCATTAAAAAAAATACTTAAGGTCAACCGTCAGTTTAAATTTTTTAAAGAAAAATAGAAGAAACATATATTAGAAAAGATTTAAGAAATGATGTAATCCAGCACTGAAAATCGTGTGATGTATACAACTTGTCATGCAACTTGTCTTTTCTTTTTCTTTTTCTTTTTTTTTATTGGTTTATCAAAATATTTTCTACCATCTCACTATAGCCCATTTCTTTAGAACTATAACAAAAACATAAAAACAAAAGTAAATAAAACAACAAAGGAGATTATAGTAATTAGTGTGGTTTGAAGCATTGGCTACATGTAGGTAGAGAACTTGGACTCAAGCTCTATGTGGACCTCTTCCTATAACAACCTTCTATTTGGAAATCATCCTATCACCATTTTCTTTCATGGGTTTTCTAGGACGTAGGAAATGGAGTTGGGCATGTCTTTTTTTCATGTTAAAAAATGCACATGGTTGTGCCTTTTGGAATGTTAGGTGGACATGAAATTCCAAAAAGTTGAGATCTTAGGATTTCTTGATATTTCATTGTCCTTCACAATGAAACAGAAGTGGAGCTTTTTAGTAGTCACTTTTTTATAACATATGTTGTCTGTATGGTCACTTCTGTTATGAGCTATTAAGACTTTGGATGCTTGTTTTATAATTATTAAACATAAGCAATGGGTCCAACCCTTTTGTGCCAAATAAACAAAAAAAAACAAACAAAAGCACAAGTGGAGACAAGATTTAGATTGCATACTTTACAAAACTCAATCAATAGCTACTTTTGGTGTGAGACTTGTGGATAAAGCAATTAAAATGATTGATTGCTTAAAGTTCAATACTACAAACACACAAATGATCTTAATTTATTCCTTTTTCTTAGTAAATGTTTGTGTTCATTTTTAAAGTGTGAGAGTAGTGACTTCAAATGGCAAGGACTGTCCAATTCATTCTTTGTAATGTCACACAAAAAAATGAAATGGAATTTATATTTCCATGTATGTGCATACATATACAAATGTATTTCATTTTTTGAATTTAATTATCAAACAACTTTTTCACACATGATGTGCATGTAATTTGTAATTTGAAGCTATTTTTTAAAGCATGTAGACGAATTATGTATTTTTTTTTCTCACTGGTGGTCAATCAAATTATCCTATTTTATATTTGTGTTGTTATTTTAGTTTTTTCAAAAACTTACAGTTTGATTACAAAGTACATGAAATCTAATACTTAAAGTTTGATTTTATATTTTAAAAAAAAAACACACACACACACACACACACACACACAAAAGCAAAAAACACAAAACACACAAAAAAACACAAAAAACAAAACAAAACAAAAAAAATCAAAGAATCAAAATCAAAATGGGGATATTGTAATGTAATTTTTCACTAAATATTCATCACAAAGGAATGTAATCATGCTGCTGTTTAAATATAGAAATTAGTAAAAAAATTAGTGATATTATTTTAGGATGCATTGATTTTCAAGTTCAAATGTGTATATATGTGTATATATGTGTATATACAAGAAAAGAATAATAACAATAATAATAAGAAATTTCCTACTACTTATATTTAAATATTTTGTATGTTTTATATTTTATATGTTCTTCAAAAAGTGTTGATTCAGTAATTAAACTGACTGTACAATTCTTTCATGCATAAACTGCACACTTGTCACTTTGCTTGAAGCTTTATTTTTGAAAAAGGTTGATTCATACCTCATCTTCAATACAAGACATCCACCTACAGTTTCAACTGCTTGCATTTATTTACTTATTTATTTATGAATCGAGGGATTCATTTTGAACATAGAATAGTTATATAAAAATAAACTTAAATAGCAGAATTTATATTTTATTAAAGAGCCAAAAGAAATCAGCAAGAACCAAAGTTACCAAAACATCGATTAGAAAGTAAACTTCAATTACATGTATTAATAAAGCTATCATGGTTTTTGTCATGTCAAAAATTTAAAAACAATTGAAAAGCACAGAACACAAACCTCAAATTTTTTAGAATAGATTTCTGTTAGTATATTTCTAATAATATTAAGACATAAAATCTGTCTACTTCATCTAAGATTTTACTACATATTTAAAATATATATATAAATGCCAATGTCATGAAATTTAAAACTTGACAGAACTCCCAAACTTCCGAATGTAAAAATGTGCCCCATTTCCTCTATTGAAATGTATAACCATGCAACCCACTCTCTTGAAATATGACACAAACATGAATTTGAACAAAAGTTGCACTAACTTGCCATCATCGCATCAATCTTCGAAAAATAAAAAACCAACATAAAATAAAACAAAACAAAATATGTGATTGCAATTGTGAAAGGCTGCTGTAGTGATACTCCTATTGCTTTCGAAACCTCATCAAAAGATGGATAAATGGGTGCGCTTGAGTCACTCTCCTCCTCCATTCCCAAGACCGAGAATCAAACAACACCACAGTCAACGCCACTGGGGGTCAACGCCGTGCAAAGGCAACGCACGCCTGACCAAGGGCAGCAATACGGCAGGTACGGGCTCAGTGCCAGGTTCTGATCCCTCGGAAGGGACGCCGCAACCCTGGAATGCACACAACCGGGTGTACCTGCAGTCCTCCTCGCAGCAGCATCCTGAGTTCCCGGCTCGGAAGGGACGATGGAGGGATGTGGAGGAGGGTTTGAATCCGGAAGGTAGGAGAGCTGGGAGGGGGAAAAATAATACTGGTCCCGGAAGAGCAGTTAAGGAGGCTGGAGAGCTGGACCTGGAGAGCCGCGGTTCCAGAGAACGCGGAACGTGTTGGAAACGAAGCCTCGGCACGAGCGTCCCATGCCTTGTCCCTTTACTATTCCTACCCCCTTCGTCCTAACCCAATTGTCCCCGAGGGACCCCGCGCACCAGGGTGCCACAGCCAGGCATTCTCAGACTCCCGTGATTTCCGCACTCCCTTGTGCGGCTGCTTTCCAAAGTTGCGGCGTCCGCTGCAGCGATTCTGGCACCACCGCACCGTTCCAATCACCTTCGCGGTCCAGGTCGATTCCGTTGGGGGAATAGGCTCTCGCCGAACTGGAAGGTTTCCCTCCCATAATCTGTAACCGTCCACCTTCATTCAGCTCCCACAGCTACAGCTGTGTGATTCTCGACTAAGTTTACGATGACAGTCAAAGAGGATAAGGTGAGAGGAGGTGCTTTCGAAGCAAATCGGCACAAAAAAATAACGTCGAAATAATAGAAGGGGTCGATCGACAAACAGGATCATGCTTGATGATCCAAAACTGTTCTTTAGGTTCCTATCTTTTTTTCCCTGTCCTCTTCAATTTTTCACCAAGTGTGGATCTGTGCTAACCAACTCCCAAAAGGTGCGAGGAGTATATGCGGCGTGTCATCTCCCTCTTCCCTCATGTGGCCGGGGCTTTGATTTCGGCATGCGTGTCTCCCCGAGCCAGTCCCACAACATGGGAGTTGGACCACGTCCCTTCCTTTATTTTCGTCCTTAGCTCCGATTGTGAGTGTGGGCACCGATTCCACAAGCGGTACATCTCCACCAAAGTGGATGACGAGGTCGCTCGAAAAACAACGACAGGTTGCCCAAAGATTGTCTTCATCCATCGAATGATTCATCGCAATAATCATCACCCATCCACATTCTCATCCAACATACTGGGGTTCATTCTGGTTAAGACCTCTGCTTCTTCTGGTCGTACGTTCATCTATTTATTCGTCCACCTGCTCCCCGCTTGCCTCACACGACCAGCGCTGACCGTGGAGAATGAATCTTCAGTCGAATATAGTACATTCCACGTCAGCAACGACAAATTCAAAGTTTAGATGAATGATAAATGCGTCACGTCGTCGAATGCAGCTTTATCCATCGTGGTTCCGTCCACTCAAGCAGTTTGCTTCTACTAATTTCGTTCGTAACTCCCTTGTGTGTGTAACATTAGAAGATTGCTGAAAAAGCTACGCAACGCTTTCGTCAACTAGTTTCATCCAAAAGTATACTGTAGTCCTTTCTCAGAAAAAGTAATGGATTCCTCACTACCCATTGGACTGCAATTAGGACAGATCAATCAAACTGAAAAGATATATATATATATAACAAAAAATTATTATGGTTAGGGGAGGTGAACCTATCCCCATGGCCCCACAGCCAACTCAGCAACCAAAAAGTAGGGGAACCCATGGTTACCTTTATATAGAGCCTATCACCGGGATGGAAGGAGTGAGGGCTCCATTGTCGTGCCCCGTCAGGGTTAGAACTAAACAAGATTTATTTATTTATTGATTGATTTGTTCGTTTCCTACTTCCCTTTCTTATTCGGAGAATGGGGAGATTTTAGATGATTTCTGTGGCTCACAGTATGGGGCCCTCGGGCCTTAAATGAAGGCCACCGGTCCCAGGTGAACGGGCTTTATTGGCCAGGCAGGTGGAGCTGAAAGAGCTGCCCATTTATTGAATTTGTGGGCAATAATAGTAAAAACTCCCCATTGTAGGGTTCTCCAAGCTTTCCAAATCCACTTAGAATAAATTTAGCTGTGGACGAATGTGTTGGAAAGTGGATGAATAGATGGTGGTTTTGTGTGTGTGTGTGTAATTTGATAGGTGATGGATATCTGTAAACTAGGAAGAATAAGGTGTAAAAGGTCAAGCATGTTTTTATAATGAATCCAAATCTAGCAGCTTTATTTGTAGAGAGAGTGCACATCTATATTTCCATTAGTTGGTGAAGCATTGAAATATTTGTAATTTGGCAAATGTTGTTTGTTAGCATCGCATTTCTCAAACTATAGATGTTTGGTACAGGATAATCATCACTTTCTTAATACCAATCAAAAAATGATAATCAATACAGCTATAATTTATTTATTTGTTCTGATATTAAACAAAAAAAATCAGTTGATAATTTTGATGCTAAATTTTGTAACCTTTATTATTTTATCTTTAAGGTATGTGTGTATAGATGTATGTGTAGAAGCAAATTTCTAACTACTGATATGTTTCTACACAAGCATTTGCAACAGCATGTGATGAATAGAAACAGCTTTGGTTAAATTCTATAACAATTTGGCATCAAACAATATAATGCAGCTGTCATTCATGCAATATGCATATTTTGTGTAAGTTGTAATTTTTTGCACATAATGCATTGTTAAAAAATAAATACATACATGACATCAGTTTTTATGTTTATTGGTGAATATAAAAACCATTGACTTTAGCAACACTTTTTGTTTATAAATACTTCAAAAATCATTTAATGCAATCATGTCTTGCATCACATCATACTCAGAAGTTCAATCCATTACAGGATGTATAGCTTCATACAACCGCCACTATTCAGACATCATCATTTTCTGTGTACAAAACTCTTTTCTTTTCTTTTTTTCTTTTATTTTATTTTCTTCTTTCTTCTGAAAACATGATAATTGATTTATCACCATTTGATAAAAAGAACTATGAAAAGGGCATAAGCTTTTTATTACTTCAAGTTCATAATAAATTAACAGTCAAAGTTTTACTTAGCATGTCCATTTGTAAGATATAGCTACAATGACAGTCAGACTCATAATTATAAATTTACTTATCAATGTAAATTTGTTTATTTCCTTATTTTAAAACAATGGTTACCATATTATTTTAAAAAGATTTAAAAAAATATATGCTGATTTGGTTAAATATCATCAACATCCAAATTTTGTGGTCATGAAAACACACAAAGTTGCTACTACAAAGTGGCAACAGCAGGGCTTGCTAGTTACAACAGCTCCGTGGCAACGTGGCGACCACGGTGGTGAAACTGAGAGGAGAGTATAAGACCGTGTCTGCGACAGCCCACCACCACAGCGCAATGAAAGCTAAAGCCTGCATTAAACGGCGTCGCCTGCCGTAACTTCATCCATAAAAAATGGATGAATACAGCGCGGTGATGGGGGCTCTCATGCATGCTGGGGATCGTAAGTCAGCGTGCAGAGGGAGAGTGGTATCAGGGGAAGCTGCGCTGCCGACAGCGAGGGCGGCCCCCGCTCGGCCCGTGATTTGGCCAAAGTCAGCGCGGGGCACGGCTTTCCTTTTATATTCAGCGGCCGGGCCGCGGAATCGGTGCCGTTGCGCATACTCCTCTCGTCCCATCGCCAATCGATCCCTTTAGCCTCCTTTGGCGCTCCACCTGCTGTCTTCTCGCTGCAAATGCCGAAGGATCATTGCGGAAGCCGCTCTTCTTTGAATGAAACAGAGACGTCGAGGATTAGACTTGTGCGGAATTGTGTCTGTGTGAGTGGAAGATGAGTCTCGCACCTTCAGCTCCAGCCTGTCGGAGGCTCTTCCCCTGGTCGTCGAGAATGTGGGCGGCTGATTTTGTGTTAATATAGGTGAGGAAGGACATGCGGTTCGCACCGGGAGGGCTTTTGGAGGATCTGGTGTAAGCTAGAGTGTATTTTTATTTTTTATTTTTTGCTTCTTCTGTGCTAGAGGTATGAAAGCGAGGAAATAAACGAGGGAAACGAGAGGGAGGAGAGAGCTACGAGACGTAAGGATTTTTGTGTGAGTGTCTCTCGTTAGTATACAGAGGTTCGAGTGATCCTTTTTGAGCGTGTAAGTATGGATCTTTGTATTTATTTGCTGTTTTCCTCGTCTAGGATCAATTGGTATAAATGTGCCACTGCTCCATTCTTGAAAGGTTCGAGTGCTCATCACCAATCACCAGCTTTCGGCTAGAGATAAGTCCCATCTTGGCATCTACACAGTTGGTGGGACAAGTTTCTTCTCTGTGCTGGCGCATGTAAATTTTTTTGGTGGAGTTACGGAAGAGGTGCACAGTAGTTTGCGTATCGGAGAAATCTGTTCTCCTCTAGAAGCTCTTGGTTCTGTGGGGTTTGTGTCTTGGAGCAAACAAGTTAGGCAACCTGGAGCTTACACAAGTCCTCGCTGGGTTCGAGAGAGGGTATGGGAGACCGCTCCCGGCTATGCCTAGCGCCACCCCCCAGTCTACGATTGTAAACGAGGACGACGATGGCGATGGGAGAAGACGAGAGAGTGACGTGGAGCGCCTCATGCGATCCCTGAGCGACGACGTTAGCTCGGTAAACCATCAGAAGCAGCGTGGTGGTTACGACCAGCTGCTTCATCAACAGCACCACGAGTTTTCGCATCCGTCGTTGATGTTTCCGACCCACACGACCTCATTTTCGCAATCGCCCTCTTTCCTGGCGGAGCTTCTTTCCATGCCTTCACCAGCCACCACTATCAGCAGGAATAGCACAGATCTTGACCCTTTATCTCGCTGGGTCGCTTTTTCCAGCAGTAGCACGTCCAGCACCCTTAATCATGGATGTCTTATGCCCCGCAGACAACCGCAAAGTCAGCAGGGGACTCACTGGGAGTCTTCACCGCAGCACCCTCCATGGTTACCCCAGCAGGGCGGAGAGTCACGTCATTTGTACGTTGATACCCTACAGGAGATAGTCAGCAGTTCACCTGCGTCCTGGAATCAGCAGCTAGCAGTATCTTCGACAGCAACCGTGGACCTGACCAAGACCTCACACTCAGCAGCGCGGTCGTCGAACAGGCACACGCCACTGGGATCACCGTCGCCGACCTCCTGGGCATCTCCGACGCACCTGAATTCTGCCGCGTCCACTATTCCTAGCACGCCGAACTCCCCTTTGAGCTCTGGCAGCTTCAGCATTGCCGCAGTGGAGGAGGATCAGAGTCACCACGGCACCGGGAGCTCCAGCGTTGGTCCTTCTGTGCAACAGCCGCACCCTGCCGCTGGCCATACTGGTAGCACGAGTGCCAAGCGCAAGTCGCCAGACCAGGCTGCCAATGAGAGCTGCGACGAGATTCAGTCCCTTGATTGCAATATGCCGTAAGCCCCTGACACTGATTATGGTCACTTTGAAGAACAAGCGTCAGAGCTGCCACTGTTTGTGAAAGTGCATGAATTGACTAAACTATTAGGTGTGTGTATTTGTTGTCGTTTAGATCCGCCAAGAGTAGACGAAAAGGGCCGAAACGAATGAGGGAGCCCCGCTACTCCATTCAGACGCGCAGCATCCTGGACATCATGGAAGACGGATACAAGTGGCGCAAGTATGGCCAGAAAGCTGTTAAGAATAGTCCCCATCCTCGGTACCTTTTCTACTCTTTCACTTCTGCATCACTAATTGGACCTCTTACAACTTAGCTTATGTCTCGAATGTGTGTCGTAGTCTCACAGCTGATGGCACTTTCGAATTCGGCAATGTGCAGGAGCTACTATCGTTGCACAAATCCTAAGTGTCCCGTAAGGAAGAAGGTGGAGCGTTCCCCGGATGACTCACAGCTGGTGATTACAAGTTACGAGGGCACGCATACGCATGTGAGTCCGGGCCTAGGCTCCCGAGCTGCTTCCGACGCGCCTTGCCTTCCTGATTCGAGCGAGTACCCGCCAGGCGGTGCTCCTTATGTGCCCCCCACTACCCTCACGCCAGATCTCGCGCCCTCATCATCAAGGACTAGGTTCGAATATGTCGCATCACCAAGCTCCCCGAAGGACGTCGCCATGATGATCAGCCACAATGCGACCGCGACGACTGCAACTGCAACGGCGAGCGCGAGCCAGCCCCGTCCCATTTGCGAGGTTGAGCCTAGCTTCCTTGGCTCAACGAGAAATGCAGGTCTGCCGACGGCGCAGCAAGTATCAGCGGGGGACAGTCATCCGTCATCGCAAGTCATCAGGAGTGGGAGTGACCATCTGGTGCAAAACGTGCCAGGAGCGATGTATTGGCGCATTGTAGAAGCTCACTGCTCTGGGCGCGCGCGAGGGAGCGTTTCGTTGCGGCCATCTTCGACGTCGCAAGCATCTTCCAGTGGAGGATTGCTGGAGGACATTGTCAGGCACCGTCGCTGAGGGATTCGTTACGCCCATTGATCGTGTGCACATACCTATCAATTGGAGGAGATCAGTGATCGCGTGTTGCAGCTACCATCGTACTTTCAGGGTAAGCTAGAAACCCAATGTGGGATCCACGTTCCCTCGCCGCGACCATGATTTCTCCGCTTCTCTCACCCCGACTCAGCTCCGATTCGACCAATTTCTTCGGTTGCGGATGGAAGTGGCATTATTTCTTCACACGGTTGCATAAAATCTGGTTTATACGCTAAGAGCCAATTCATGTCCTCTGTACACACGTGTGTTGATCCAGTTTTGTACAACCTACAGATTACAGAACAGCCGTCCCTTTGAGGGCCGCGTAAAGGATTGCTGTCATTACTTCTACAATTTTCATTACAGCGTGATCGCCTCTTCGACCATGTTCTCGGGAAAACTTTCCTCAGGACTAGAATCGAAATTGAATTAGAATTAGCAAATATTTGGCTTTCTCCACTTCAATCTGTAATTGCTCATTCAAAGCTTGTAAAGGAAAGCGCTCATCACTTGAAGCATTGTCAGTATCTGATTCTTTTGTATTCTTAACATACAAACCAATTCTCGAAGCTCTCTTCCGAAACTCGTAGTAATTGCTGTGTCTTTGTGTTTTGAGGTAGTTTCTAGAATCAGGTTCAATGGCTGAGGCTTCGAAATGACAAAATAGCTGTCATCAGTGGAGCTTGTCTGGTCTTGGAAAAGGATAAGAACTGGCTTTTTCGTGCATCAATTGCTCGCTTTAGCTACCACGCGCATTGACTCACATATTTGACTGTAGAGAGGTCGGACATGGTTTTTTGTTTATTTTGTCTCTGTTGAGTGGTTATGCAATGATGCTGTTGCACTGGTACCAAGAATTCCCTTTCGAAGCTTGTTGAAGATCTATTGCCCAACATGATATTTCTGAAACATGCCAAAGTTTCATCGTCATGCGCTTTACGGTCTCCTTGCGCTCTGCATTGGAATCTGTGGAGGGCCTTTTGCGAATATCAAGGCCTTGCGTGTTTGTTGCAGCATCTTTCCATCTCTGCCGAGAAAAAGGAGAAGATGGCTCGTTGGTCATAGTGACGTTTCTTTATTTGAGAATCCCTGCAAGATTGTGTTTAATTGTTCACCAAGCAATTACAACAGTGCGTGTCTGTAAAACGTTTTTTCAATTCCCTCTGTTCTGCACAGTGCGTTCACCGCGTGTACATTTGCGGGGAAGCTTTTTCCAGTGGCAAGTTCGATCGTGTCCTGCTTCACAAAGCGCGGAAGGGTTGGTGAAACCAAGCTTGGCAGCTGGCCATAACTTGTGAGGACACGCAAAGGTGTGGTAAAGTGTCGCGTAGTGACAAGTGTGCTCAAATCTGCACTAGAAGGGAACACATCCGCAATGACCGCAACCATTCTACAGCAATTGTTGCATGAGTTGGAAAACTTGTACTTCGAGGAATTTTCCCAGCTCGAGATTGTCGTGCTTGCTGCTCATCACCAGACGAAAGGCACATGAAAGAATGCCTTCAACGATTCCTGATGACTATACAAGTCTAAACACATAAGGCTCACTATGGTAGCAATCCAATTTTCTCCGAATTTGTTCACAATAGGGTGCAGCTCAATTGCGCTTGGTCGGTCGCAGCACCTGGGAAGTCGAACCAAGTGAAGACACAAAATCACTCAGAGAACTGAATCCAATGGGAAGAGATTGAGATCCTCATGCTCGTCTACAAGGCAGAGATGCATTGGGCTTATAGTAATTAGGTCAGTTTGTCGTTTTTCCACTTCCAATTATCTGGACGATGACTGTAACCGGTGCTTCCACGGAAGAGATTGAGAGTTTGTCGCGAAGATAAGGCGACGGAAGTTCTGGTTCTGGCTTGGGGAACAGAGACTCCGGAACTCGGGAACCGTCGTAAAGGGAACTTCGTCTCTGCCGCGTCCCTATTCCTGCTGCCGTTGCTCACATGTGGTAAAGGCTTTACTTACTGGGCATGCTTGGAAACAATGTTGCCGATCTCGGATAGTCTCATAGTTAGTGATCGGACTTGCGAGTAACGGGCAACTCGGATGAATCACATGTTTGTGCTGCGTTCCTTGAGCCCGTGACATTGAGACCATGCAAAAGAGAATGTAGAAGTTATGTCGCAGATATTCGCTGTGTTGCTCTGTTGAGGAGGAAAACAATAAGAGAAGGGCTTCTGGGTTTGTTCCGTTGTGGCCTGACCGTTCCTCGGGGGGTATTGAACTGCGATTGTCATGTCTGGGATTTTGCGCCGGTCATGGCGACCTTCATTGTCTTGGGCAAGAAGTGCGTCTCGCCTAGCCCCAAGGGTAAGCTAACATTCTTGTACAATTCCTCCCCTCCGCTTTGGCGATCGTTACAAAAACGAGAATCGACGTCATAGCTGATGATCTATGGGATAAAAGGATATCATCCCAGCATACCCAATTTTGGAATTCAGTTATGTCTGCTAGGTCTCCGTTCACAAAAAAAGCATTTAGGTTTGTTCCTGCATCCAAAGAGTTTGAGTCATTGGCAGAAAATTTCTCACTAGCGATCATGCTTTGGACAACGTGCAGATATTGTGCACACATGTGGGAGCAGGCAGTGGAGGTCGGAGCAGCGGAGTAGTGCTTCGGAGCCCTCCCGAGGACATACCCTACACAGTGAAAGGTTTGAAACACATTTCTATTGCAGTTCCGGATCTTGCTACTGCAGCTGAACATTACCGGTGCGCCTTGGGAGCGCAAGTCAGTGCTCCTGTGGTAAGTTTGTTTCAATTAAACGGACCTTTTGTATTTAAGATATGAGAAATGAATGAATTTTGGGACTAAAGTTTGAGAGCTAAGACAAAAAATAAAATAAAATAAAATAAAATAATAAAATAAAATAAAATAAAATAAAATAAAAAATAAAATAAAATAATTGTAATGAGCCTCTCATGTGTCTTCTCTCAAAAAAAAACTGTTTATTTGAACGAAACTTACCACGAATTTAGTGAAATGTGTGTATTTAGTTGTTGAGATATTTAGGTCAGTTGTGTTGAATTTTCAGGTTTCTTAAAATTATTTGGAGTGTGAGTTGACATACATATGCATATATGCACGCAGGACCAGCTTGAGGAGGGTGTCAAAGTTGTGTACGTGAAGTTACCAAACGTGGCCATTGAGCTTCTGCATCCAGTGGAAGCCGGCAGTACAGTTGCCAAGTTTTTAGAGAAGAATCCATCAGGCGGTATCCATCACCTTTGTTTTGCGGTAATCTTTCATAATGTCAAAATCTATTTTAGATACTGATATCCATGAAAGTCCATACGCATCATCAGGGTAATCACCAACACTGCGAATGCATGGCTTGCACATTCGATTTTTAAAAACCCTAGGATGTCGTTTTAATAATAGCATTGCTAAGAAGCATGCCATGCTTTACTTCTGTTTGAAAGGAGAATGCTACAGTGGTGAAGTTTGTGTCACTCTTTTACTCTTTTACTCTCTTCCACGTTTCTTTAACAATATATTTCTGAGGATTCAACTGAGGGACACAATTTACACCTTAAATTTCCTCATTTGTCAGTGTAATGATGTGCCTAATACACTTTCTCATCTATCTCTCGAACAACAGAAACCAAAAACAGATTCAGGTCGGAAGTAAAGAGCAAACCTAGTAGCGTAAAATGACATTTTCCTGTTAGGCAAAGAAAAAAAATGTAAAATTTACGAAGAGAGTGTTATTCTCTATAGGTGGATGACTTAAACTCGGCATCACGCTACTTAGAAGATCTCGGTGTGGAGCGCATGAATAAAGATCATCTGCTCAACCAGCAGCAACCAGCATTGAATCTGCATCCGAAGGACACGATGGGGGTCCACGTGCAGCTCCAGCAAGCAAACTAAATGCAAGTTATATTTCCTCCAAGTGGATTTAGTGTGAACTGTTTTGGTGTCCTCAAGATCTAGGATAAGTGAAAAACAAGTAATAATTTGTTAAGTTTGATAGGCCTTGTCTTACACTTGAATTGGTGAAGGATTGCAGAGAAGGGTGAAGAGTGGGTGAAGATCCAAAATGTTGCGTCTCATCCTGTACACCATCATAGACTATCTTCTATCTAAACTAGATTTAAAAATCAACTGTACAACCTGGTATGTACATGATACTATTAAACTGCACTGTAGCTACCTTGGTGAATTGAAGCCGACCTACTTTCTGACAATGAGAATTCCAATCTAAGTCCTGCTGCATGGTTTTTTCATTTGGTAATGGTAATCTGTGTTGACTAACCAAACAGTCAGCCAAGCAGACACTTGAAGTCAGAATTGAAGTCAGAATTGTCGTAACAGAGATATACTGCAAAATGGATGTCATCTTGCAGGCTTCATGCTTGCAACTGTTGTTTTACTCGTAATCTCTGGGTTAAAGTTTTTAAATCTATTATATATATATATATATATATATGTGTGTGTGTGTGTGTGTGTGTGCATGCGCGTGTTCCTATTTCTGGGTTAGAAAACCTCACCTGATTTAAAATAACGTGAAGTTATATTTCCAGATCCTTAAGGTGATGTGGCATAGGCTGTCTCTTCTTCCTCTAGAATGTTGAGTTTACTGGGTGGTGATGGTGGCCTCTAAGGTAACCACAGTGTGTGGAATGTGATGTGGCAGGATTGATAACACACAAATACATTGTAGAAATTTAGTTTTTGTATTTACGCTGATTTCATTTTTAGAAACATGAATTGGAGTTGAAATAGAACATGTCCAATACAGGGTTCTGTCAAGAAAATGATATTGTTGAATGCTGAACTCAGAATGTCATGTTGAGTCTGTAAATGGTCGTTTGCAAATTCTCTGAATGGTTGTAATATCTTATCAAAAGAAATTTTCACAATTTTTGTTGTTTGTTTATTTGCTCTAAATTTTTTGATTTTTCAAAATATTTTATGCAAGAAATGTTATGCATAATCTTAAAAAAGAAGAAGGTACAATTGTTTTAAAAAACAAAAAAACAGCCACTCATCCTTACAGTTGTCAACAAGCTATTATAAAATGTAGGGTGATTTTAAATATGTAAGTTGAAATATATACAAAATATGATCTTTGTTGCAATATTTTTGAAGTTATCAGAGTATATATATATATATTTGAAAAAATTAATTAAGTAATTTATCATTATTAAAATTTTCATTTTTTAGTTTATAAATTTTTATTTTTAAATTTTTGTATTATTTTTTATGAATCATGTAATATTATTCTTTAATATTTTAAAAATGCATTCCACAAAACATTCAACCAATTTTATGATAATTTTTTTCCCTAACAACCATAATTGGAAAATTTCTAATCAATGTTTCTCATTAAAATACTCAATGTTATAAAACTAATATAAATATATGTGTATTTAAAAAAATAATAGAAATACAAATTTATATGAATTTTCTTGTACAGACAAGTATTTGTTTAAGAAATATCATTGTTATTATACAGTTTTAACATGTATATTATATTTTTTAATGATTAATCATCAAGTTCAAAAAATTCTAAGTAACAGTGTTATAAAAGTTGTATGTTATATGATTTATACAAATTTTGCAATTTTTGTTACATAAATGTTTTTAGCCATAGTCACAAAGATCATAATTCAATTTTTTAAATAAAGATTTGTTAACATAATGCTATGTTGAAATATGTCAAACTGATGAAGTAACTTTTTTTTATGGCATGATATTGTATTTAATACAATAATAGAAAGGTAATTTTTTTAAATTAGATCAAATTATTTAATGTAAAAGAATTCTTAGATTTCTAGGATTTCTAGATTATATTATTGTTATTGTTATTACCATTTTGTATTAATATATATTTTTATTATAGCATTATTGGTTTTTGTTTATGTATTACCATGATGTAAATGATTGATTATAAGATGGTGGGAACGCATCGATGTCTCTATGTAACAATTGAACCAAGTAATTTTTTGAATTTTGGTTGCAATTCAAAAAGATTTAAGTATAAATTCTATCTCCAAAATGTATATTATTACATTATGTAATTGTTGCATTATTGTATATTAAGTATTATTTTGCTTCTTTCTATAACTTCTCTTTTATTTTTTCTTGTTGCAAAATGAGGACCCCACAGCACTTACCAGTACTCAAGTGTAATACACAATATAAAAAATTACATGTTTTTAGAAATAAATAAAGATGTAACTAATAAATCACTTCAATTCCACCATTACGTTTTTTTTAATAAGAATAATAAAGATTATCTTAAAAGTAATTTTGGATTTTTTTAAAAAGTGTATTTAAAGCATTGAAGAATTATTCTTTATTAATTTTGAGCATTTACAGTATAAATGTTTTTTATTTTTATATTTGTTTCAAAAAGATCAAAAAAAAAAAAAAAAAAAAAAAAAAATGTATTAGTTTTTATCAAAAGACAAATATTGAATATTTTATATATTTTGTAATTTTTTTCAACAAACATAATGTTTTAAATTTTATTTCTTATTATTTAATATCATCAACTAATTTAGGCTTAAAACTTTCATATTCTCATCCTATGGCATACACTAGAGAATGAATACTATATGTTTTAAATGTACATATTAGGAATAAAAATCACCAAATTAAATATATAATTTTAATAATAAATTTTAATGAAATATTTGCTAACATCAAAAGATTTGTTCTATCAACAAAAAAAAGTTTTGACCCTCCCGCTTTTATGTACCATTCTGTCAAAATTGATAATATTGCATCTTTGCAGTGTGATGTAAAGTTTCTAACACAATTAGATAAAACTTCATACAAAAGAAAATCTACAACAAGAATCATAGTCAAGATTTTAAGTTGAATTAAATATTGTATAGAAGGTAATTAAAAAAAAATACTCAAACCATTAAATTGCTTTTGATTACTGGGGAAAAAAACTAATCTATTTCACATCTATTACTTTGTAAAATGTTTTTCTTTACTGTGTACAGTGTATTTTCAAATTAAAAAAATAAGTTTCTAAAAACATTGAAATCATTTTATAGATAATTGATAATTTAAGAGTGAAAACTGAACTAAAAATTTTAAAATTAATTAACAATAGATGCTACATATTTATACATTGTTGTTGAAAAATTTATGAAGTAAAACTTTATCTTCAAATATGTTTACTTGCACTAAAATCATTCAACAAAGATATATATATATATATATATATATAGTTTTAATTGGTCTAAATTGTGTTTTACATGAAACAACACAAATATTCATTTCATACAAATTTACAAAGCACATGAAATCATACATAGAATGTTACTATATATAGGAAACAAATATACATGTATACATACATATATACATTTTATACACTAAAGATAATAGTAGTTGCCTATCTGTATGTATCCAACTAAATGACTTTTCAAGTATTTGACCATCTAAAAACTATTCAAGAATAGCAATTGTTTCATTACCTTTTTTTATTGTTTTTAATTGCAAAGATGTCTCTGAGAATAAAGAAATGTAAAACTCAAGTCATTGTAAAAGCTAAATAATAGTAGGATAGTCATGTTAATGGCTTTCACTATCTTTAACTATTTTTAAAATAAGCATTTCTTGGGTACAAATATTGCAATTTTTGTACCACTTGTAGAAGATAGGGCCACTTGAATTTCTAACTTTAAAACCTATAATGTCATATTATATCGTCATTGTGTCACAAATACTATAATAATGTATATCTTCACACCAAGTCTTTACACTACCTTGCTTAAAGCATCTTCACTAAATACCCTCTCCTCCCCCCTACACTCTAATCAATAATTATTATTTATGATTTTATATCATTTTGCTCTTATTCATGAAATTCTATTCTACATAGACTAGAACTTAAAAATTAGGGCTTGATAAGTATCCATTTATCCATTTTGCTAATCTATGTAATTCAACTATATTGTTCATCTAAAGCTTTTGTATTTATGCATATTAGTCATTATTATGATTGTAATTGATGCATTTTTAGTTTATTTTACATATTATTAACAAAATTGTATTCAATTTGAACAAAGAATATTGTGTATTTATTATGTTATAAATTTTTTAATATATATTTTTATAAATTTAAGCTCTTTTTAAAAATAAAAAGAATAAATAATATAAATAAAGATATTAAAATAAAATAGATAATTTCTAATAATAATAAATATTATTTTAATTAAAATAATATATGAATTTATTTATTTATATTGATATATAAATTTATTTATCTATTTAAAATAATATATATAAGATTAAGAAATAATTAAGTAAATTATTTTAAAATTAAAATCTTTAAAATATATATTTTAATTAAATAATTATTATTGATAACTTATTAGGGTATTTTAAAATATTTAAGTTAACATCATTTTTGGAATTAAAAAAAAAAAAAAAAAAATTGCAATTGTGATTTAAAAAAATAATTGCAATAAATTACAACCAATTAGAGGAACATAAAAAGTTAAATTATTATTTTAGAAAAAAAAATTAATTACTTTATGTTTAATGTAATCATTTACAAAAATATATATATATATATATATATATATAGTGAAGTTCAACCACATTTTTTTAATAAATAACAAAGAAAAAAGTTCAAATATTTATATTTCTTAAAAAATATATTTTTATTTGTAAACGTTTTAAGAAATTATGGCTACCAAATCTATAAGTTTTTTATGGAAGTATTAATATTTATTTACTATTTTATATATTTTATATATTTTTGTATTTATATAGGTATAAAGGATCTTTTTTTTCTTTTTTTTAAAAAATAATTTTTAAAAATAAATTATTGAATTTTAATAAAGAAAAATACAATTTAGATGAATTCATAAATACATGGATGGATGTATATATGCATAGACATATATATATATATATATACATAGAAATATTATTTTTTTAGTAGATAAAACACAAAATAACTTTGTTTATCCACATATTAAAGAATGGCCAGTTGTTTGAGCTGAAGTTCACCACACATAAAAAGTTTTTAGTTGAAAAAAAATATAAAGCAATTTTTAGTGTCATCCATGTTAAAAAAATAAGAAAAAAAAAAAGAAAAGAAGATGGAATGCGATTTATAACAGGAAAAGATTATATATATATATATATATATATATATATATATCAAAAAAATTAATTAATTAATTAATTTTGATTTTTCGTTCATTGAAACATAAAATTAAAAATAAATACAAACTGATGGTGGATTTTCTTGATTTTTATACTTTAAGTTGTAACTCTTATCTAGCTAAGATAAATTAGTGACTTCATAATAATTAAAATAAATGTTCATAAAATGTCACATTCGTTTTTATAAAGTCAATGATTATAAAATTATCTTAAAATTTATATTTCTTTTATTATTTGCAACTTATGAAAATCAGATTTTAAATTTTCTATAATGAATTTATAGCATTCAATATGAATAATGTTAGATGATGTATTCTAATATCTTTGGATAATTATAAAAGTATGGTAAAATCTTGTAAAAAAATATGTAATATTTTATTCAGCAATTATTTTGATTTGTCTACATTCCAATAACATAATATATTTATATGTGGCAATCAATAGTTTGTATTTTTTATATTTTTATTTTACTTGTATTGTTACAAGCATTTTTAAAAATTATATGTTACTTGTTTTCTAAGTTAAATACATCAATGAAGTATGACAAAAACTATTTTATGACATAAAATTGTTTAAAGTAAAGATATACTTTTCTTACTTTAATAAATAAAAAATATTTTTTAAATATTTTTTAAAGTATGGTTTTTTTTTAATAATAATATTAATAAAAATATGTATTTTTATTTCTTAGTTATATTGTTTGCATTATGATTTGTTATACTTTATATTATTATGTATTAATAATTTGCTTTAATATATTACTTCTAAAGTAATTCAAAGGTCAAGTGCTTATTTTTAATCATATTTTTAGTGCGTACATATAATTCATTCTCATAATTATTATTATTTTATAAACCAAATTTTTACAACTAATAGTTCAAATTTCAATTCAAATAGGTATAAATGACTAGTAAAATTTACAATTCACATCAAAAATTTGTATATGTGTTAATTATATGTTAATTATGTGTTAAGTACGTGACTAAAATCTTAAAAAATACTAAATTAAAGAGAAAACTTACCAGCTATAATATAACCTCACCTCAACTAACAAAATCAATGCTTAAATTCATTGCAACTCCATACTTATAATTTTTTGAAATAAAATTTATCAGTAGATGAATCCAATCGAATTGAGCCAAAAAAATCCTAGTATGGATTATTTTTTTGTGCTGCAATACGACGATGCATAATAGAGACTTCATAAATAAATATATGGATGATAAATGGTTTCACACCTTTATTCTTTATTATTATTTTCTCGTAATATATTTTTTTTGAGTAAGTCTTAAATTGGTTTAAAAAAAAAAATTCCCACTATCATCCCTATCATCCCTATCATAACACATGAATTTTATTTTGAAACTCCAAATGTGCACTTCATTGAAATTGTAGGAATGAAGCCATGAGCAAGAGAGAATCCAACCGCAGTGTGAACGGGGCTCTCCACGCCTCGTCACGAACCACATTGGGGTCGGTGCGCGTGCGTGGGTGCGCTTACGTGGATATGCTTACGTGACATCGCGGACGTGGATTGGGAGTATGGATCAGAGAGCGCACTGAGCAGAGAGACAGAGTCAGGGGGGGCTAGATATGGCGGGACCCGCGGGGATCACCCCCAAATTAGCAGCGGTCGAGTGGAAGTGAATCGTAGACCACATGTGATGCCCGTAGCGCGAGTGAGAGGGAGAGCGGAAGTTAGAGGAAGAGTTAGAGACCCTGATATCTGGACCCCGCTACTTATTAGGAGGTGGCCAACTCACACCCCAACTGCCTCTCCCCCATTCCCAGGACCAGATATACCCATTCATAAATCCTCAGTTCTGATCCCTCTTCCAGGGGGAAACAATGCCCCAAAAATATTCTCCAAATTTGAATGCGGGTTTGAAACACCGCACAGTGTGAACAAGGTTTCCGGAATCGGGCACAGCGGAAGACGAAACGAACGAAAACTTTCAACGTAATCTGAACGATAGGGGGAGATTCGTCGAGCGGGAGACGAAATTCGTCGTCTTCCATTCCCGACGCGACGCGTCGCGACGCAAGGCCGTGTCGAGGGAGGCCGAGCTTGAAGCTTGAGTGTTCCCGCTACAGGAAGCAGCAATCATCAGGGCTCATTTCCGCGCCTGTTGATCCTCTGTCGCGACGTGGATCCGGCGTATTCGGTAGCCCTTGTCGAGCTGTCCATGTAAACCCCTGGATCGAGGCAAACGGGGCTTTGTTCACTTCGCGCGATGTATAAATCCAACTGTTGGGTTGCTTGTTGTTTGCGGTGCAGCAATCTGTTGTTGGGGATGGTGGAATGAGTGCCGGTGCGGCTTTCGATGAGTATTTGAGCGTACCGTTTGTGGTTCATGGGTTTTTGGGTCTGCGGGAGTTTATTCGCGACGGGAATGCGAGTGTCGTGCGGGAATTAGGCAATGTAGACGTGTTCGGGGAGTGCTTTGAGGTGGGTGTGGATCCAATGCGGTGGTGCGGCACTCGCAGGAGGGTGTTGTCGTTGTCGTTGTTGTTGGTAGCGTTAGGATAGTGATTGCAGATCGACTCTTGTGGTATTGCCGATTTTGATTGAGAGCATTGGGACTCATCTGGGAGCTGCAAGCTACACCAAATGGAATCGTCGTTGGTATTGAAGGCTAAATCAGGTATTCGCGCGTTCGTTGAGCATTGCGCATCCTTTCGGATTGCGCCCATTCTGTGGGTATGAATCGAGCTTCTTTTTAGGTTCGGTTTGTGTAGCGCTTGGACGAATGCTGCCGCCAGGCTTTAGATTTTACGTGCATGGGACAGATCAGCTTCTCATTCTTGGTATCTTTGGGTCGTTGAAGTCATGATGCGTCATTTTGAGGAAATGTCCACAATCTGTGAATTTCAAGGGGTGGTACAGGTAGGGACTACAGTCGCTTAGAGATCGCCTGTGTGGTTTATTTGAGAAGAATGAATGTCTGCTTTGCGATCTGGTTGGATCTTGTCAGACTTCAGATTGAAAGTTTAGTCAGTCGCTGTTCTCCGGTTCGTCTGAGCAGGGCACGATGCAAGCTTGGATTTAGAGTGAGAGTGAGAGTGGTTCTCATGTTTTTGGATTTATTTTTTGTTTTTACTTTTATCAATCGCTCGGAAAATGGACTAAAAATGTCATAACTTGACACAATATTGGTGATGGTTGGCAGCTTTGCAGAATGTAGCTGCAAAAGCAGAACGAGTTCTCACTGAAATCAAGGCTGATATCAAAGCGGATTTTGGCGGGCCTCCCACTCCGGATGGCATTACGTGGTCCAATGGGAGATATATTCATGGTGAGCGCATTGAAACCGCTTTGTTGTAGTTCATCTAGAATGCGGCTTCAAAGTGCTCATGAACATCTCAACTCACGTTGGGTTTTAAATATCGCTCTAAGCAATCGAAGATGACTACCATACCCTTGTACTGTCCATTTTGCTTACAATTAAGGCATCCTTGCTTCAAAGCGCAGATGCAGAATTCAAAGCAGAGTACCCTTGGAGTGCCAAGAATGATAGTGAGAAACGGTACGAAGCTGAGTTCAGGAGACGCATTCTTGACTTATCCAAGGTCAGTAAGAGCAGGAATGTCATTCAAAAGGATTTTCCAAATGTAAATTCAAATACACTTCTGAGTGGACATGCAGTGTCTTGCGCTTTCGTTCTCAGGAGGTTTGTATGAATTGAAGGAAAACAGTGAATCTCGGGTCTTTAGCTGTTAAATTGAAACACCTATATCTTGTTTCAAATTACGTTGATTTTATTATCTGTGATTGATTGGAATTTGTTTGAACCGTAGAAACCGGAGGATTTTCTGGAAGGGATTGATGATGACCATGAATCTGTCGACATGCAAACTGCAATGATGTATGTTGGAAACGTCCTGGAGGTATTTATTCTTTTGTCCATTGTTCACTTGCTGGTTTGCTGAAAATGCTTTGTCAACCAGCTTTAGGGAACGGGTCCCTTTTCATCAATTTGATGAGTTAATGTTGTGTGAAACTTGTCTGCTTCTCACTACTCCTACTTGCAGTTTGATGAAGAGTTGAAAGACCTTTGGTTTCAATACGTGCCAAAGAAAATGAAGGAGCTTGAGTTCTGGCGCCGATATTTTATTGCC
This sequence comes from Physcomitrellopsis africana, assembly GCA_036785485.1. NCBI lineage: Eukaryota > Viridiplantae > Streptophyta > Bryopsida > Funariales > Funariaceae > Physcomitrellopsis > Physcomitrellopsis africana. Next base: position 92,101 of record JAWRVF010000836.1, read on the forward strand.
GTCAAGCGTGCACGACAGGAGGTAATAGATTCAGACTCCGACAATTATGTGCGCAGGAGTTGGTCAAGTATTGAACGCAGATTGACTTTTGGAGGCACGTTCAATGAGGTAATTGTTACGGAACAGCTTGATAACTTGAGGTTGTCACAAACCTCAATGGAGGTTTGCGTCGTGAATGCATATATTTTAAGCAGACATATTCGCATATATATTTGCCTGGGTTTAATTTATTAATTTTTCATTTTTAATAACATTAAGAAACTATTATTTTTGCACACATCCTGCATAATGTTAAATATGCTCTTACTTGGAGTGCTGTTCCTGCAGAGCCTGTGGAGGGATCCGATTGGAGAGGAAGCTGACAGCGAAGCAGTTTCTGTCACCAATATTCCTCAATCCGTGATCATTCGACGCCTAGCAGCTGCCATCGAGTAAGAAAAGTGGTCGTATTGAATCTGTAACTAGTACATAGTGCTGGTTAATGCACCCAGTAGACAGCGTAGTTACTGACGATTTGTGTTTCTCGCATCTATTGATTTTATTCGCCTGGGTTTTAGTGAACTGAGTGCTTGCTGTAGACCTTACGCCTAGTTTCCTTCTAGGTAATCTAAGTAATGCTCTTCGATCAACTACTTTGAGTTCCTTCCAGATTCCTTTGAATCTGGACTAATGTCTTTGTATGTCCTTTAGCTACTGAGATGCCAGGTGCGGTTGAGAAATGTGAACATCGTCCTTTGTCAGTTATCTTATGGACAATGCAAGCGAGTTTGTTGCTTTGTTGACATAAATATGAATGTTGATGGATTCGACAACACAGGACTGGTAGATCGGCAAAGAGTATGCAAGAATTAGCAATTCAAGGTGGACGACTTCTGGACAGGGATGTTTTATCCAGTAGTGGTGATTGGTCTGGGATAGTCTCAGGCTTTGCTGCTATGAGACGGTTAAGTGCCGGTCGTGGCAAGGACAGCAAATCAAGATTCTCAAAGACTACCAGTCTTGGAGATTACCAGACCTTGCTGTGGTCACTTTTTGATGCAGGTGTGTCTTATCTTGCTTCATGCGCTGAATGTGAGCATTTTATTATTTTTTCTTACATCTTGATATGTTGCGTTTTGATGTATGAATTGTCACATTAACCAGCAACAGAAAAAGAATGTCCAAAGACCTGTCCTCACCTTCTGTACAGCTTGCGTCTGTTAATCTACATTTCCTTTTCATGGTTGTGACTACTTAGCTTTGTCAATTGCAGATACCCAGCACGAGGATCAGGTAGACAAGAAATTATCATTCACCGCTAGTCCGAACCTTCCGAGAGATATTCATGGAGCCCCGCCCGAGAGCTTTGTTGCACGGCTAGCTGAAATTATGGCTGGAATAAAGTCCGAGCAAGGCATGGGGGAGTTTTGGCTAGAAGTAATAAAAGAGGTATTACCTCGTACTACATTCTGGTGAAATGAAGTAGTTTGTTATGATTATGTTTAGTGATGTTGCTTTCAGTTGTTATTGATGTCTTACCGAATTCCATTTGACTTAAAAAGCAAGCTAACAGACCTCTACGTGCAGCTGCGGCGCCGGTGGAAAGAAGGGGTCCCAATATCCCGCATGCCAGTTGACGAAAGTCCTGATCTGCGCTACTGCCTGCTTCACCAGCAATTGCAGTTAATAAACTGTTGTATTGCCAGGCGCAAGAAGCGCGCTGCAGATTTAGAATCTCTTGAAATTCTGAACTCTTATTTAGCTCATGAAGAGAACTCTTCTTCAGAGAGCACTGACAATCACGTGGCACCTTCTGAAAGCCTTAACATAAGGGCTCCAGTGCTACTCTACGCTAAGTTAAAGACTGGTGAAAAGGTTCTTAGAGTTGGAGCGGACCATTCAGCAGCTGACCTTCTAATGTTGGAGACTGGAGAACCGGTATACTCACCTATTACTCAAGTAAGTCGATGGATTCACCTTGCTGATCTAATCTCATGATGTTCCGTTTGCTTACGAGGGGAAACAATCCACTCAGAAGTGAAGCTTATAATTCTCATGAAGTACTATAATCTTTCTTCAACGTATTATTCTCTTGCTCTGCAGGATAACCCTATCATGACAGAGGATGCCATAAGGGAAGCGGAGGAACTCATTCTTCGCACTAGAAGGTGAGTAGAGAAAGTTACACTCAAAACCAAGACTGTTTTGGCTGTTCTTTAATTACATGTTGAAATACATGTATCGGACATATAAGGGCTTCCAAACTTCCAACCTAATGACTCCATTATTTTACAGTGTTGGAGCTGGCTGTTCACAGCTTCTATCTGATATGCAAGCATTCAAGGTAATAGTCAAAGACGTGAAGATTATTTAATTTCGTCTGTGGAGAGTAGTGAAGGTTGGTATTGCATTATAAGGATGGGTTTCCACAAGTTGTTTGTCTAGAACCAAGTTGATTTGGATTTACTTTCTGAGAGTGGTTTTGATTTTTATTCAGGCCGCCAATCCTGGATGTATATTGGAAGACTTTGTGCGATGGTACTCTCCTTTAGATTGGAGGGAGGAACCAGGGACTGGCCTTATGTTCCAAGGCAGTGCGGAAAATGCAGGGGAGGATGGAGCTATTCGAGGCTATCTTAGTGCACGCATGCAATGTCAAGGTAGGTGGATTTGAATGCTTGATTATTACCAGTGAGAGAACTGTTCCAAAAACTTTTAATTTTGACCAGGAAATAGGTAACTTGTAGTCTGTTTAAACTTTGGTTTCCCTATTTTCGGCTATTTCGTCCCTGAGGTTTTCAATCTCTCCTGACATAATTGCAATTCTTCTGTCCATCTTGGCTGCATTGCTGTACGTTTCCAAAGTCTGGCTACAAAAAAAAGTTGCGTGGCATCGTCACCTGAAAGTAACGTATTGATGTGAATTTTTAGTCTAAAATATCTACACGATGGAATGTGGTTATCAGGGAATTTGTGGCAAGAGCTATGGGCGTCCTCACGACCAGTGCCGGCCCTCAAGCAATCTCCGCTGTTTGATGAGGAACTTGCTGGGTAAGATTCTCCTCAAGATGGTCACGGGTTATATATATATATATATATATACCGACAGAATGACGACAGCGGGCATTGACTAATATTTGTTAATTGCGTGACTCATTGTGCTTAGAGTTCAGTGGTGGTTGCATGTTTGGAATGTCTCTCGTGACCAAGCTGCTTTTTCTGTTGGGTGGTGGTTTTTCCAGTGAGAGTACCCTCGATGTACTGGAAGATGTGGCTCCATCAGATCTTTTTGAGCAACTCTTTCTGGCTGCAGTATGTGCCTATTTCGTAACTTCGATATAGATTTCTTTCAAACTGGTGTACGATTTTAAGTTTCAGTAAACGCATTCAGTATGTAGCCTAGAACATGGAAATCATATCTTACAGAGCCTTGAACATGGCTGCAGAATCTAATATCTCGTCTTTTGCCTCGACAGCTTGGTGCAGGTGTTGCAATTGTAGAGGCTGCTCCTGCAGCCAAAACAGAAGCGCTTGCAAGATGTTTAAAAGAATGCACCGAGTACGTGGTGATAACGTGTGGACGGGGAATGGGCTCTTCCAAACTTGAACGTCTCTGTGAGGTAATCACATCTATGCCTGTTTGGATGTCATGATCATAGATTCTCTCAAGTCTCTTTGAATCAGATCACCAGTTAGGCTCGTAGCTGTGACAAATATTTTTCGAAGTTGGTGTACTGTCAATCTCGCAGTTGTGGAACTTGCAGCAGTAATGTTTACAAAATGGATTAGGCTATATCTTTTTTGTTCGTCCAATTTATTCTTTGCCTTTCGGTAGAGCCAAGGAATTAATCTCTCCTGGAATATTGCAAGCAGCGAAAATGTTCCATAGTTTACTGAAAACATCAGTGGGAGAATCACATCTGTGGAAGTGTACACAGTGGAAATCACGTGGTTATTAAGTAACAATTGATGATATATGTCCAACCATTCGTGCAGGTGTACGAAGATATGGAGTCTGCCCTTCATCCACCGCAATGCGGAACACCCGTGGAGGCAGAGGCACCTTCTGGACCAGCAGATTCCACAGCTGTAACTAATGACGACAGTTATGATTTGCCAGAGCCAATTCCCTTCTTGGAAGCTGAGAAAGTCACATTCCAGAGATCTGTTGATTATCAACAAGCCCAACAGTTTGTCAAAGCTGACTTTGGACAACTGTTCTCACGGATGTTTGAAGTCAAATCTTCCCTATTTGAGAAGAAGCATTTGAGTCCCCTTCATGCCGACGAGGAGAGGAGGCCAGTATCTACTGTTGCAGGAGAGTGCACCTTTGTATAGCTACAGGTTCCTATTTATGTACGTACGTGGACACTACACAGCTCACAAAGTTGAAGTACACAAACATCATGTATGACTTGGAGTCGTTGATTTTGTGGAGTTAATATCTCGAGAAAGAGACAATGCGATGCCCGTATGCGTCTTCTGGCTTTTATCATCTCCAGCCAGATTTTGACAGAATATTGAGAGATGAAGACAGCCGAACAACATTGAAGTGCAAAACTTGGCTGGAAACGTAGGTCCTGTAGGCAGGCTTTGTTTTTACATCCTGCAGTATCCATCCCCCTATATTGCAAGTGTAAATAACCTGGATGTGCATTGTGTAATGTAAAGGAAAAGCCCTCATTTATGAAATTCAATTGTGAGTGAACTCTTGCACCTTAAATCTGTCTTGGTTTCCACAAATTGAACCTCTGTATGTTTCAATCAAATTGTTGCAATCAGTGTTTAAATGCCAATAGATGTGTTTCTTACACTGTTCAAATTCTCTACTTTCTAATTGTGGGGACGTTAGTTGAGCAGGGCTGTTTTGGTCTTCTATTGGATCAACAAAAACTTCACCAGCATGGAACAATGATCCATTTTTCTAATGCCACGTATGGCAAGACAACGTTATGTCAATTTGTATGTCACCGTTTTCTATGTTAAAAAAATATGCTGTAAAATGATTGGTTTTGAGATTGTTGTGCCACATATTGGTACTTTTGCCAATTTAATTTGCATTGTCAGTGTCATTGAATCAACCATTATGTATGTATGTGTATATATATATATATATATATACATATATAGATTTCTTCTCCTAAATCAATTGATTCATTTTATGGTTTATGACTTTAATTTTAATTTTTTTAAGAATGTTACATATATATATATATATATATATATACTTATTTATAGTGTACTATTCATTTTCTGTTTCTTTATTTTACTTCCTGGTAAAAACTATTATAATTGGCCTGCATGTGTTAATTAGTTTGTTGCTGTTACATGAATTTTGAATACTTTTATTAATGTTTAAAACCTCACCAAAGAGTTTCTTATAATGTTAGATTTAATTGAATTTCAATATGTTAATAAAAATATTATTATTATTTAATTGTTTTTATTCTGTACATTGATGAAGTTAACATATGCTTTTGATGAGGTTTTAAAGCCAAATAATCTTTTGAAGGATTTTTCTACAGCTGTAAGGGACATTCACATGTAGCCTTCTAATATCTTCAATTATAAAACAAAATTATAGAAGTGTTTAAATATGTAGACCTAAGAATTGCATTGTATGGTATGTTTAAAAAATTTTATAAATGCTTTCATGGCACAATATAATTAATCAATTTTTTTTATATTTTCAACTCTATCCATAATTTATTCACAACACATTTTACTAAATTAGTTTAGAGCATAATTTATTTTTATTATTTTATACAGCTTTAATTTATTTATATATAAAATAAATATATAAATATTTTAATATATATATTACAAAATCCACATATTTCATAATATTCTCATCAATATTAATCAATTTTTCATCAAAAAAACTACCCCAATCCAACACTACAAATCAACAAAGGGCTTTCAGCAAAGTTACCAAAACTCAGCTCAATTTTAAAGCCATTGGATTTAAAATGTTTGCGACTGCCCGGGTCAGAGAAAGAAAGAAAAGAACGTTGCAATCGGGAAAGTAAAAAAGTCACCCCCGAAAAAGAAAAAAGGTAGAGACCAGGGACCCAGATGCGTGAGCGCCGAACATTTGGACAATGTCGGAAGAAGCATCGCGAGCTCGATCCGGCGATGCTGAAGCCTCTCCGATCGCAGCAATCCGAGGAAAGGGCCTGGCGCAGCACATTTTCCTCGCTGGGTTTTGGTCTATTTGGCGTTTCCTTGCTAGGTTTCGCACCATTTGCCTTCTCTTTGGTGGGTTTTGCAAAGCATCAGCGCCCCAGTGAGGAAGTGCTCGAGATGGGTCACTTGTATGCTCTGGACTTCGATGGCGTTTTGTGCGACAGCTGCGGCGAGAGCTCCATCTCCGGGCTGAAGGTTACTCATCCAAAGCCCCCTGCCGTTGCCTGCTACTCGCCCATTTGCGCCTTTGATCTGTGCCTCGTCTAATTTCAGTATATATTGTGGGATAGGCCAGAGTGTGATAATTCATGTGGGGGAGTTTAGAATAGTGTAGAGGCATCCTTTGAAACTGTCTATAGCTGGCTGTGTTTTGGTTCGTGTCGAGGAATTTGAATGGAATTGAGGTTTCATTCTTGCAAAGGATTCTCTTGGTCGTCTTTGGTTGAGTACATTGCTAGCAATTCTCGTAGCAGAGGAAATTTTTCTCAAGAGATTAAGTGCTGCTCCTGCAATTTTTAAGTAAGCCTGGATGTAATTGAGGGACAGCGTTTTTCGTTCCATGGGCATGAATTCAGCAATGCTCTTGCATTGTGCTGGTATTAATTTTGTATGGTAGCTTCTCAGAGCACTGACTCTAAGGTTGGTTTTCCAATCGTGCACAGTTTTTGTCTCTCTGAGTGAAATTTGTGTTATAGTTTGACACGAATTAATCTCTGATTACGCAATCATGAATCCGAAGAAGACTTTTCATGAAAAATTGTGTGTTATTAGAGATTTGATTGAGAAATACATGGTACAGAGTTTTGGATCGGGCTTTTTTGAGGTCTCGTTGTTTCATTGTCCTCATGCCTCGAAGCTCGTATTGGCCATAGTTAGCGATATAATGCGTATGAAATTCACAGATCACCTGTAACACATACGTCAATTTTTTTGCTATTTTAGTGAGCAAAATTCTGGAGTCCTGATTTTCGGATGTGAATTGCTCTGCGCAGGCTGCTAAGATTCGATACCCAGAGCTTTTTACAGGCGTAGACACAGCTACGGAGACCTGGATTCTTGGCAGCATGCGCACTGTACTGCCTCACCTTGTAGAATGATTGTGATAATTGTGTGGTCAACAGCATGATGCTTCTTCCAAATTAATAGGTAGCCAATCGAGAGCTTTAGGTTTCAGGGAGTTGATTCAGGTGTATTCTGCAGAGTTGTTTTTTCATCCTAGTCGTTGCTGGCTCTGTAACCGGACAAATCCAGCTTCTAGTTCAAGTTGGAGTACAAATAGTCTTTGCGTGGGATTGCTGTGGTCTTGACTACAACAGGGTGATGTGTTCGTTCTGAGCAGGTGCGGCCAGTAGTGGAGACTGGATATGAAAACATTTTGCTTGTGCGGCTGCTTTTAGAGATCAAGGCCCCTCACCTGCGCAAGTCTTCGGTATGTAGAGAGGATCTTGTACGCTGTAAAGTTCTGGATATTGTACTTTCTGCAGTTCATATCATTTATATCAGGAGAATTAGCTTGTCACAAGGTTGGAATCTTACATGAGACTGATGAGTGACTTCACTATGCTTATGTGTGCTTTAATGCGGCCGGTTTGAATGAACAGGTGGCGGAGAAACTGTCTGTGGAAGACATTTTGGTAGATTGGGAGCATGGCATCAAGCCAGTGGTGATGAAAGAGTGGAATGAGAGTAACAAAGAGGAGCTGGTGGAACTTTATGGGAAAGTGCGTGATGAGTGGATGGAGCATGATTTTCACGGCTGGATTGGTGCTAATAGGTATGTATTCATTCATCATCTCATATTTCGTGCAGGCATTCGGCGTCTAATTTGCTGCTGCTGTAGTATATGATACTTCACTTTCGCCTCTGAAAAGTCCATTGGTTATTTGTCAATACAACCGATATTATGTTTGATCGTTGTGAAGCGAGAGTACTGTAATGTACGCATGTTTTTGTTCTGCAAGTGTTCGAAAACATACCTCTCGGTGGAGTTTCCATTTTTAACGAACGGTGTGCAAAATGTCTGAATCTATTCGCACAGCTTCTACCCAGGGATAGCAGATGCTTTGAAATGTTCATCATCGACCGTGTTCATCGTGACAACAAAACAAGTAAGTTGCTTCTTTAGTTTCCTTCAACTCAACAAGATTCGAACGACTTTAGACTGTTCTCGTTACACTTTACAAAGTAGTGTTCATGTATCATTTTTGCTCTCCTCACCAACCTTGCTTATATTCTAGGCTCGATTTTCGTCAGCACTACTTAAGGAATTAGCGGGTGTTGACTTCCCAATGGATCGCATATACGGCCTTGGCAGTGGGTAAGCTTCCCTTCGCAGTTCAGGGTTCATGGTATTGCTATTCCACAATAATGGTGTACTTCTTGACAAGACAAAGCCCACATAGAAGTTTTTCTTCAAGTTTTCTTTTGTGTTACTTATTTTTTGTGGAAGTTAACATGGACACTGCCCAGTCAGACCCAAAGTCGAGGTGTTAAAGCAGCTGCAAGAGCGAGTTGAACATGAAGGCTTGACCCTCCAGTATGTTCAATCACTCATCTTCTGTCTTTAACTTATCTTTAGTGTCTTACATGCCTCATCTTGTGGTGGTTTCTTCATTCCCAGATTACGTGTCACCGTATGAGTTGATTAATGTGTGCATATGTCGTATCAACAGTTTTGTGGAAGACAGACTTGCCACGTTACGCAACGTCATCAAGGTCCCAGCACTTGACAATTGGAACTTGTACTTAGGTAATTTCAAGACCACTGGATAGTATATAATTCCCTAGTTTCTCTGGTTTCTCTACATCTTGGTCCATGTATGATTCAGTGCCATTTTAGAGAGTGTTCACTTACTCTTGTCTTTTGTTGAAGTTTATGTGATAAATATTTGCGAGAAACATGTTCTTTGATGCCTTTTCAACTTGAATTTTTCAATAGCATCATGCCTAATTTTGTGGACTATCTTGCAGGTACCTGGGGTTACAACACCCGAAGTGAAAGAGAAGAAGCGGTCAGCATTTCACGTATTCACGTCCTTGATCTTCCCGACTTCTGTGCAAGATTGAAGTAAAAGTTCCTAGTGACGTTAAGTCTTCAATTATCGGCGTCCGCTTCGTCATTGTTAGGTGCACTTACCAATTCATTGGTTTAGATTTGCATTCGTTTCCATTTTGTATGTTAAGATATCGCATCATTTATATTGAAACGGTCGATTGAACTCGCATCATCTCGTGAGTGGTGCTCTGATTCTCCACAAGCTTGCAATGTCCAGGCTCAGCTACAAAGCCCTTGAATGTTATTAACGTATCTAGAAACTTAGACTATGGCAGCAACTGCCCTGAAAAAATCTTAGTTTTCGTTTCGATCGTTTCTAAATTCTAGCAATCGTGCTGAAATCTCCGTTGCAAGTTGCCTGGAATTATCTCACAGACAACTAAAAACAATTATGCATGAATTGAGGGAGCACCAATTTGGCTGGTAACAAAACAACCAACGAATCGTCGAGTTCCTAGCAAAAACCTGCCTGCTTAGATGGTGATCGGCATTGGAGATGGCGACACAGCAGAGAACACCGCCCGCTTGTTTCTTCCTGTTAGCCAATGGAAGGAAAACCTCCTCGAGAAGGAGCTTTGTTTTGAGATTGGGTCCGAGAACAAATTCCCCGACAAATCCCCGCTACAGGATTTAAACATTTTCCCATCCTGGTCCATGCCCAGTGACGTCTCAGACAACGATCGGCGGTAGAGTCTCACACTTCCCTTCTCTTCTGGTAATCGGCTCAGCGACGAGGACCGTTGCTTGAAATCACTCGGATCCTTCTGCAGCGTTACCAACTCCACCGCAGATGGCGAAGAAGACGAGGAAGACGAAGACGACGCACTGGAATGTTTGTTCAAGTCTTTGCGTCCCTCCTCGTCTTCGATGACCTCGCCTCGCTCAATGTCGATGTCAATCCACTGGTCCCCGAAACCAGGCGAGTACGAATCCTCCAGAAAATCCCCAGGAGAGAACGGATTCGAGCTCACGGGTGCCAGAAGCTCCCGAACTCGTGCCAATGTCTGAGGATTGTAGAGCCCTCTGCTCGCCCAGAACAGCTCATCGTTCGCGGGCGTGCCGCTCGTGCTCACAAGCTCGGGGATGCTATCAGACAGCGCGCTTCGGTGCGTGGGCTTGGAGGGCGCCCAGTCCCGGCCAGGGCGACCTGGGTATGGCGTTGGCTCGATCATTAGGACCCAGCTGGAAGGATCCACAATGTACTCGTAGCTGCCCATGGAATACGACCTTGCGCCGCTTCCCATGAGCCTGCGAGAATCGTACTTCACCCTCCCCGCCACTCTCCCCAGCTCCACTGTAATATCTCGCTGCATGCCGTGATCATCCGTGATGCGGATTGTGGGCGCTAAGGGGCTCGGCGTCTCAACTCTGCGCTCCTCGTGATGGGTTCCTTCGAGCTCCTGAATCTCTTGGATTTCGTTTGAGTCCGAGTTCTGGTCTTCCTCCATCACATCGCTTATCCGGAAGCTGTTCTGGTAGCTGCCATGGATGCTGCCATGAAGGCTCCTGATCCGTCGTGACTCTTGAATGAGCTGATCTTCCAGCGACAACCGCCGCTGGTGGTCGTGGTGGATAAACCTGTAGGAATTCATTGCGTCCTCGGTCGAGACGCCACAAACCTCGAGCTGTCCATGTCGGGAGGAGCTTGCAGCGCCATGAATGGGCTCGGGGAGGAGGCTTCGGCGACACACTGGACAAGTCGAGTTCGACAACAGCCATGTGTCAATGCACTCCAAGTGAAAGGCATGCTTGCACTTGGGCAATAACCGCAGTCGATCGTCGTCTCCGAACTCCGTCAAACAGACCGCGCAATCGGTGCTGTCCTTCAACCCTCGAATCGAGCCATATGTGAACACGGGAAGCGTGTCGATGAAAGCTTGCTCCACGCCCGCATCGTGGAGATGGAACAAGTGCTGAAGCTGGCCATGGAGCGCGCTCACGAGCGGGCTCTGGTAGCGCGGAGGAGGGTGGCGCCGTCGCGCCAGACACCGCGCGAGCAAATGGAGCAGCCCTGACAGAACAAACACCAAACTAAGAATCGCTAGAATCACAACCACGCTCCCGTTGATGTGCGGGTCTCCGGGACCAGATGCCGTGGTGGGTATTCGCCGTTGGTCTGCGGGAGGTAGAATGCTCGGGTACACGTTCTGATACGTGGGTGCACTCGGCGCGTGATTGAGCTCCCCTTCTGCTGGCGCCGCAGGAATGAACACGAATGGAGACGTTCTCGTCGTGTCGGTGGGAGAAGCTGCGGAGGACATTCTCTTCACTCTGCAGTGGCAAGTGACGGTTTGGCAAAAAGTGTCAAGGCAGGATCACTGATCTTGCTCCTCCAACATTATCGTGTGCATTGTGACGACCTTGCAGGTGCTCACGAACGCATGGATCTTTGCTGCTTCGTTGCACCGGGCTTCTAGAATAGGCTCGGTCCGAAAACTATCCAGTACAATGACGAGATGGCTGAGGAGTACTTATTCGATCTCAACTGCCGCAGCAGCATCGTATCTGAGCAGCTTATAGGTCGTGGCCATCTCGGAGTTTCGGTAAGTGCTACTTCCATGGTGTCCACAAGGTTCTCCCTCCGGGCCATGTCTGCGAGCTATTCTGTCTAATTGGGTGCTTTGAAGGAGTACTCCTCTCGCAAGCTTGATATTCTTCCCCACGATTCAATGAACTGAGAGATCACTATCATCCTCACTAAAGACTTGCGGTTTCAACTTACAACGCGATGCTAGCATGCAGCTGTAGAGACACCGACATTTCCTAGCCATCATGTGTCGTCACGCATCCATCTTCACACAATCTAGCCACCACGCCTCCGGCGCACCTAGCTGTAGCAGCTGTCTACCCTTGTACTACAGTTTTTCGCAGCTTGAAAACAGCTTCCCAACAATATACAATCAATTGGGAAGTCTCAACGAAGTGGGTAATTTTACGCCACATCGCTGATCAGCGTTCCAGCTCGGAGATACTTTCGTCAACTGCTGCTGCTGCACGTAACGACGATGAGCTGCAGTGCGTTCGGAGCTGATTCATCAATTCCTTCCTAACCTACACGATCTGCAACAACATGCACAGTACTGGGGATTGGTTGAAACGTCCCCATGCAACATCACTGCCAGGATTGCTACCGGATCAGATTAGTGGTGAGGAGCGATGGAGAAGGGGAGAAAAAAAAATGGTTCAGTGAGGGGGCAGGCTAGGGGACGAAAGTCACTGCTGGATTTCTGACTCGTGAAGAGTGGGCGCAGGTCTCGGGTGTCAGAGATGTCGCAAACACAACGGCGTCATGCGTTGCCAGCCGAACCGTGACGAGTCATTAGCTCCCCCCTCCGTCCCTGACACTCACCAGTATATGCCCCTGGCTTTGTTAGGGTTCTCGCTCTCCATCACATGTTAAATAACAAAACACACGCCTCACAACCACCATCACCACCACCAAAACCCCGCCCCCCCCCTCCTCTTTTTCCTTTCCTTTCCTTTCTTTCTTCTTTACCTCGTTTTAAAATTATTTTTACCTGATATTATTCGATTGAAACGGTACTTGTAGGAACTTCCAAGCTATGGAATGAGCCTGAAACCTACAGGAACTCGGCCTTGCTGTTCAATAGAAATATATTATACACTCTCTGATGTCTTTATTTGTGCCTGTCTGTCGTTTCTCAAATACCTACTCCCTCGGTGGGATTCTCTTGGATAATCCTACCTGTATCATGCGAAATCGGTTTTATCCGAGAATTCTTCGAGTCACTCGTTGTTGATTGAAAGGATGCGATGGTTTAGAAGTCAGCTTTCGAATGCGAGGTCGATGCCTCTGGTGGTGCAAACTGGTTCACAATTCGAAAGGGAGAACTGCATAAATGAAAAGCTTAATAGATATTTGTTCACAATCTGGTGGCTAATGTGCATGACTGCTTGTGACAATCTCTGAACCTTTTTTCATTCAATGGAGGAATGAGTCCAGTACTTCCAGGTGCCTCCAACGACCCAGCAAGGTCACCACCCCATTGATGTGAGATACGCTTTTCTGCGCAATTTTTTCATCTTTGGTGGCAGCATCCGAAACTGATAAGCATCCAGAACCACCGCCGGTTCACTCAAGAGATCCGTTTCCGACACATTGGAATATGGTTTTTTTTTGCACGATTTTCCTCGAAGTGTTTACGAATAGAATAGGGAGCCACTCTACTGTTGAACTACAGACTTGGACGTTGCAGTCTCATGGGGTGCTGTTGTCTTTTTGCGCAATCCAGCAGCAAGAAGAACGTGGGTTTAGCTTACACTCTGAAGTAAGAATTGGCTGGCCCCTGAAGGAGCTATTTGGAGGTACAAGAAGAGTCTGCATTGGATGCCTGCTTGCTTAGGGTTTCAAGAGAGGCCCCATCAGCAGGTATAAAGATGAAATGGGTACGTGAGCAGGAGAGTTGGCGCTGGAGCGTGTGGCCATCTTTTCGGAAGGTAGTTTTCCACCAGCATCAGAGTGTGTGATGACCCCCTTTTTTTGTGTTTTTTTAAAATCCTGTTTGTCGTTAGTAATCAAAACGTACTCAGGATCATCACTCGCACATTGAGGTTACGCCCATAAAGAAAAAAGGGCTGCTCGGTTCTTGTGGGAGCATGTGTTGCTACAAAAGCACTCTGGACCTGTGAATCATTACCATCCACTGCGTTTTTGTTTTGATCGTGGAACGCGAGTTGTGTGAGGTGACAACTGTTGCATGCAAAAGAAACTCTCGGCTGTTAAATTATGAGTGTTTGTTGGTTTATTGTTTTTTTTTCGCCTCCCTCTACAAGTACAGGACGAGGGCCGTGAAGTCACTTGGTTGGAGAGGAGCTTTGAAGCTGGGACCGCGGAAAATTAAATAGAAGCAGCCATGGATCACAATCACCATCACGAAGCTTGAACCCAGCCAACGCATTACCTTCTTTTAACGTGCAAAGGTGATTTGTTTCCTGGACAACAATTATGGGAGGTGGCAATGAATAGTCCTTATCAATTCTCATGACGGCAACAGTCATGGAAGGAAATTATGAGCAGCCTTCAATGCTCTAACCCCTCGAGGACGAAATTTCACCTTTGCTATTTACAACACCCATTACTGAAACCGAAAGGAAAATTTTTGGTCTACAATGGACTTCATAGATCGAATGACAGCTTTCATTAAATTTCTAAGATGCACGATGTGTGAAGACTAACTACCACGTCTAGAATACAATCCTGAACCCAATTAGAAATCCTGAACCCTAATCTGAAAACAAGAATAAAAGGCGACCACAAATGCATTAACCCAATCGTTGCTGCACAAGAAAACAGCAATGGATCAAGCCTACTAATGTCGATATTCCATCACATGAGTAGGTTTTGTGACCTGGACTTTGCAATTGCATTCAGAAGGCTACCATAATTGTAGGCTATCACTGCCATCGGGAGTTAAACGACATAATCCAACGTTTTAAAGCCCTCCTGAGTGACCCTTTGCCAACTTTTCAGTTCAGATCGCAACATAGAACTTTACATGAGAGTTCGCAAACTTGATTTCTAAACCAGACGCGTGATGTACACACTTGGTTAACCCTCTATCAGAAGCTAAGATCTGCAAAAACTTTTCAGATAATGTGGCACGTCGTTGAGTAATATGATCACTTGGAGAACTGAATATACTCAAGCAGACAGAAACAAACCTTCACTGACGTAGTGTGTCAGGACTTCATATAGAAGTTCAATCACATTCACCGACTTGAGAATGTCGAACACGTTTGGTTCAATTATCTCTTCAAATGGGCTGGTGGAATCCGTGCTCGGGTTCATCTTGTAAGCACTCATTTCCTTGGAATTTGTCTTGTGAGGGATAAAACAGTTCGTCCAGGTTAGTTCGAGGTTGGTCTAAGGAGATGAAACTTAAGTCTAAGAACAACTGAATCTCTTCGCGCGAAAGGCTCGATGATTGTGAAACACGCTCTTATTAACTCGAAGTCATCAACACCTCCTACGAAGGCTGATGGTTGAATCTGAAAGTGTGCCACTAGCTGATCTCCTATCAAAGATCAGTAGTTCGTTTCAAAACATCTTCATCCTCCGTCTGTCATTGCATAAGCAAAACCACAAACTTCTCAGCAGAGATGCTCACTCTAGGAAGAAGATTAGGAAAATCAGGAAAACTCATTTTGCAATTCAAACACGTCTGCAACGCAAGTAGAGAGTAAATTTTAGCTTGCTTGTTTAGATGATGTTAAAAGAAACGTGGTTTGTAGCTTTTATCTGTAGCATGCACACTGTTCGGATGGTTCCTCGTTTCATCTTCATCGTTAGACTTCAAACCAACCACAGAATGTTGTGTGCTTCCTTCAAGAAATTACGAACATCTGCCCGATAGTGAGTTTTTGTTGTTTAGGGTTGACTGCCCATATTCTTCTCACTGGATCGAAGGACTTCACATGTTTCTCCGTCAGTTTTGCAATGGAGCTTACGTGTTCTGCTCAGTTCAATGTAAAAGTTAGCACAGGCTTGTGATACCCACCGATTCAGTAGCTTTTCTACGACAAAACCCTGCGGAATTACCTTTACCCTGTCCCAGGCAAGAGGGGACACAGTCTGAATCACCCAGATGAGAAATGTATTCGATCGAATGTTTCGCCGATCTTCAGCCAACTGAAAATTACCACACACAAAGGCTACAAAAGCACACGATCTTCGAACCCGAAGGTGCGGAGGACAATGCAGCGGTCGACAAGTCTATGGACTTCGGTGCAGTAGCGCTTTCATCCAACGCAGTTATACATGGACTGAATGAATTCACCTTTCTTTGAATGTGCTATGAACTGTTGTAAGAATCGACATGGCTTCCGAGGTCTTTTGAAGACGGACCCAACTGCTGTGCCGCTTGCACATCTAAGTCCGTGGATTCATCGAAATGACTTGCAGCAACAGCACTGCCTAATTTACATTATTGGTTGTTCTAGTGGGAGTAAGTGGCATGTTTATCTCGGAAGAACCCTTGACATGCAAATTTTGAAGTAATAAGCTTCATCTTACATCGAGAATTTACATGTTCGTATCGTATTGCTGGACCCCTTGCTACATACGTACTTGTCGAACTCTTTCATGAAGAAACTACGCATGAATTTCTTAATAATCTTGATTATTCGACTGGAGGCAACCGCAATTGAAGGAGTGGAAGGAAATGTTGATATAGTAGTCCAACTGACCGCATTCAATAGCGCGTCAGTTGGACTGCTAAGCCCCTGGAACAATCAAATTAGAACAGATTGCCAGGAATTGTTTAGTGTGATGAATTTATTACATATCATGCCATTCATCACTTGCATTGTCTCAAGCTATAAACTCGACACTTTTCACTTCGGATACGCAACTGTAGAACGCATGAGCTCCATTGAAGGGGAGAAAAAACGACTGTTAATTTAGTCGTCGGCTTCAGACACATTCAATTCTCTTGTCGCGAAGCTCAATTATGCAAGCAAAACCTTGACTCATTAAGAGAACTCATCCTTGCAGATCTGACCATTCTATAAGCCTGAGTGACAAATTAAAGAAGGATTATATAAACAGAAAAGGGTTGAAATCGGAGGAAGAACAGGAGGTCGCCAGTAACCTCTTCGCGGAGGCCACTTCACGTGGTAAGGCATTCAACCTATCTCATCGAAGACCACGACAGTAAGCTCATTACAAATTTTACCAGCAGCACAACATCACTTCGATTAGGCGTCAATTACCCGAAAATTCTCGTGAGGGCAGTAGTTAAGCGCCGCAACAACCTGTCACTTCAAATTGATTATCACACACCAGTCCATTATTCTCTCCGCTCACCACACCCTAATTTCCTCTCCTGATGACCAATTCCCTACCAAAAGAGCCTCGCAACCAAAACAGATCCAATCATACAATGCTGGACTGTCCCAAGGATTGCTTCCCCTGCGCAAAGACGCCCTATCGTAGCATGTTGATGAGAAGTGCAATTTGACCACCCAAATTCAGGTTTCACGGATGGGATTCTTCGTGAGCAAATTGGAAGCTATCGTAGGGTTGAAAGCTCCAATGGGTGATACGATGACGTTGGTTCAGGATTCAGGGATGGGGAAATGAAATTCGAAGGTGGGCGTCAGTTGAAAACCATAGATGGAGATAAAGGCAAGACGCACAACCTACAAGGTTCAACTTCCGCTTCGGGGTGCACGGATTTCGCTCACTTCACGAATTCTGGCGCGCGCGAGCCTCGTCTTTTTCCCGTCACCTGCGGGAACATCACGAATTCAAGTTCCTTCATGTTTGACGACCCATACGCAGCTAACGCTGAATCCCAATCCCGTGGCAACATGAGCAAATCATCGAGTTACCTCAGAACAACTGTAGTCGCACAATTCACACAGGAAGAGCGCCAAGCGGGAGGGAAAGTCTTCGAAAACGGAGAGGTCGGAATTGGATTCGCATGGCGTCAACGGAGCGGGGGCAAGAGCAGCGCGTGATAGTGGCGAGGTGAAAGTGGGGATTGCGGCAGGTAAATCCAAGGCCACAGCGGCGAGGATTGCTCCTCAAGCTGGCAACCATGGCGAAATCATCTAGTCGCGAGGACGTCGAGCAACTGCCCTCGAAGGTTACGGGAATGGGCCCCGCGGCTGCACGTCGTGGCTGAGGCGGTTACCGCAGAACCTCATTCTTCGCAACGTGTTAGAAAGCTCTGTGATGTAAAGGGCGCAGAATTGGGAAAGCGCTGCTTGAGCTGGTATGTGATTTGGGTGTGTGATAACTGTCAATTGTGGGTTTTCAACAGATCAGTTTGATGTTGGATTTGCGGTAGAGAATCTCGAAAATCTTTGGCTAGTTTCATTAATGCAGCAACTGTAACAAATTATGTCGTAGCTCTGAAGCATCCGTATTACACAACAACAATTTCCAAAACAACAAAATACAGACTGCTTAATTCTATGAATACAAGCTCAAAAGCAAAAGTGCAGTGTAAAGAGGAATAGTTTATAAGAAGAAGAAAAAAAATGAAGAAGAATCACAGCTCATGAGCATGTAAATGATACAACGCCACCACATGGGACTGGCCTCCACCGACACCGGTTCCTTTTTGCCGACAGACCACAGGCACGACCGGGATAATAGCTGCACTTGAACCTGTGCAATTGAATAGGACCGGAACAAATCATTGAAGACTGTCTTAGATGCTTGGCAAGCAATGCATCGACATACTAATTTAAAAATGGGGGGTCCTCGCGGAGCCTGGCTACGAAGCACTAGTGAGATGTTAAGCTTGCATCGTTGAGCAGCACGCGAGAGCTTCAGCTAATTTACAGTAATCTCAGTTGCGCAGCCTTAACGTCTTCTTCGAAGTACCACGAGGCTGCCGATCAACGGGTCACGGGTTGAAGCGGGAATACTTGTACACTCAAATGGTCTAGCGCCGAGCCGTGTGGATGCTGCAAAGCTGGGTCAAGGCTGTTGCAGCAGGCTCATCACCGTTATCGTCCGCCGTTGGGTGTAGTGCCCCCGTCGGCCTCGCCATGGGAAGTCTCGACGAATTGGTCCCCGGAAGGATCAGAGGATCATGGAGAGGAAGAGATTTGCAGCCGTCACCCCTTGGTTCGCATGATCGTGATGGTGCCGGCGCCTTCTGTGTGTATCTTGGTGCACGCCACCACAGATTTCCCAGACAGACCAGCTCCCGGCGGAGTGCGAGGTCTTTTGTTCTCGTGACTGGGGAAAGTTCGGTCTGTCGGTGACGGTGGCGGGCTCAGCAAGATCTTGTTGATATCATTCAACGTCACATCGCCTTGAGCAGCAGAGGGTTTCAGCATGGTGAAGGGCAATGCAACTGGTTTGGGTGACTTGGTTTTGGGTGCGGTGGGTTCTGCAGAGCACTTCCGACCTGAATTCATTACGAAATTCAAAGACGATCAATACGGATTTTGGGGGTAGGGGGAAGAAGTGAAAAGGCATGACGCTAGTTGTTGATCGATAAGCGCCCACAGGCACACAACTGTTGAGATTTTCAACCGTAATGGAGACGAGGGGTGTTTACCAGGTGTGGGAGGCTTTGAGAAAGGCGTAAGAGCGTTTTGCGAAGCTCCAACTTCTTGTTTCGATTGGATAGCTTGCCGTGAAGGTTGCTGGTATTGCAATGGTGGCGGTATGTGTTGTTGGGAGGTGTCGGACCGTGGCACGGGTAGCAATGGCCGTTTCCAAGCTTGTAGACCATAAAGCTCTCCGAGAGTGTTGAAGTTGTAAAAGTTGAGCGGGAGCACAGACGCTTTCCTGCAAAACCAACGCAACCATCAACGGTCAATTTCGGCGATCGTTTGAGAGATGTCTCAAGATGGTCTATGTTCGCATCACACATGATAGTGTGCATGAAAAAGAAACACAAGCCAAAATGGAATGAACCAGGTACATACGTTTGTGCTGGAACACAGTAGGATCGGCTCTTCTCCAACGACTGCAACAAGGTCCAGTTGTCAACAGGTTGTTGTGGCGGATTGGGAAGCACACAAGAGCTAATACTGTCTGCATACACACGACAAGCCTCCGTGAGAAACAAATTTGGTTCCTGATCAGCATGTGCTCAGAAACAAATTGCTGCTGTGATCCGAGTCACTTCATTGTTTCATTCGGTGGGAGTGCATCAAAGTAGGTTGAGGGAGGACTCACCAGAGCCAGGAAACCATGCCGAGGTAGCCAAACCAGGTGACGAATCGTAAGGTGGCAACATGTAGTCATCGCCGCTGTACACTGTAGAAAGAGGCGAGCTCTGTCGACCAACGCATCCCAGTTCTTACGTTAGACTTCATCTAGTTTCGCGGTTTCTTTTGCAACTCAAGAGTGGATAATGTGAGAAAAAGTAGGGAAATGTGCAAGGGAAAAGGATTAAGTCTTACCTCGTAGGACGGAGAATAAGAAGAGTAGGAGGAATAGGTAGTTGTCGGCGAGCTGATGACACGTTCGTAAGAAGGAGGTGAATCTCGCGCAAAGCCACCTGTGTTCACTCCAGGGTTGAACTGCAGCATACGCCGCCTCTTGCAGCGCTCCTCTTGTTGATCGCTATGGGAGGATGACCCAGTGCTGTCACTACCTAGAAACATCAGAGGAAACAAAGAAACCACTTGGGTTTTAGATTGCAGTTAGCCAGTTGAAAATGGCTAAAGAAACTCGCCTGCATGGACTAGAACAAAAACTCGTGCCTCGGTGCATTCTTGGGTACTACGTTAGAAACTCCAAGTGCACAGTCTGTACAGAGAAGATGATATGATTCGATACAAACCTTGGCTGGTATCACGAGCATACGAATAAAACGTAGGAGTCGAAGGCTGAAGGCTTCTATCCGTAGGTGAGGCAGTCATGGCAAACAAGGTGTTGGAGTCGACTTTGTTCTGCAATAACTGGTCCCAAAAGGACGTGGAGATGGCTGCAGACACACAGCACGCCACACATTCTATCAGAGAATTCTTCACGGGGTCAGCATTTGCCACGCTCCGACTGTAACAAGTATCAAAAAGCATTAGGAAGTTAACGGATCAATGAAAAGACCTGTGCCTAGAGGCGATCCTGACTCGTTCACAAGTGAGAAGTCATCGTGCTGGGACCACGGCTCCATCTTGGACCTAACACCCATTGTCTCAGCTCTGGGAGTGAACATCACGGCAACGTCATTCAACATCTCGGGTCGTTTGGTTGCTCTCACACTAGCGCCGAGGATCAATCCTTGCCGTGTTAGCATCAATCTCTATGCTCCACGCAAGGCGTCTTGGTCGAGCCGTTTCATCAAAAATGATACTCGTCTCCCAAGTGTGATAAGTACATATCTGCACATACACCACACAAAGATGAACGATCAGGCACTTGTCATACGAATGGGTGGAATCACAGGCCCAACAAGGCACCGTCACGCATGATACATTCTTAGGAACTTCCAAGGCTTCATAAACCCTCGAGACTTTACGAACCTCTTGCTCAACCCCTTCCAAGACAAATATTGCTACTGTCTGCCGACAATGCCAACTCGAATCCGTAACCAGAAACCGCTACTGTAACAATAAGAAGAAGAATCGTTTAAATTCTTTGGAATCGGTGCATCCAGGCTCCTGATCACCCTCCAGCACCTAAAACCTTGTTTCTCTACTTCCGTTACACCAGGTCTCGGTTAATACAACTCCGAATCGTCAATCTACCCACACTCCACCTCTCCCACCGCAATACCCTTCCCTCAGCACCCAGTTGCGGAAAAAACCCAAATGCAGCGCATCAATTGCTGAACCTCGGCAAATTGCTGCGAGATAAATGTGTTTGGCTGGCTAACTGACTGGCTGACTGTGGGTGATCTTTCCAACTGTATGAGTGAGCCTCCCCGACAAGCTCTGAAGAATTGGAATCGGTGGCTACTGAGCGAGGCTCCTTTCTTGAGGTTGCTACAAGGGCTGCTGTAAACTCCGAAGAATTATCAGAGTATGCACGACCTTCCCAACGGAAGGCTTGCCGTTCAAGAAGCTCACATTATCACCGTGTGAGCACCACAGTATGACATACTTAGTGAAGTGGATTGCCTCAGTGCCAACTCTGCGACTAACCTCCTTGCCACATTGTCGGACACATCTTTCAACAAACAATTAATCGTCCTCCCTGGACTTACACCCTCCCAGACACCTCCATTTCGCGACCAGCATTATACCCGCAGACAGACACATACACCAACCTCCCGAAATCCCCCCCCCCCCCCCTCGTTCCGCACACTACACGCATTCACGACGAGAAATCATACTCTCATCCCGCTTCGGCCTCTCCAAAAACACCCACATTACCCACGCTGCTCCTTGCATGCTACAACCCAGCGACAATTCCGACACCCGAATTCACTCACGCGATCGACGCAAGACCGCACTACCGCAACATCTCTACAACTCACATTGCCGCAACATCCGTCTCTCGCACACACACACTCTCTCTCTCTCTCCCCACAGAAACTGCAATGCACTCGATTCTCACCTCAGAAAATGCCCTCAAGCTCCAATGCACGTTGCAATCCTCGTACCGCTTCGCAATCCCCTCAAACTAACCAACCAACCAACTAACAACAACAACAACAACTCTTTCAGTGGGTAATCCTGTGAGCATTCACGCGAAGATTGCGCACCTTCTCGGATCAATCAACGAGAGCTCACTGGGCTCAAGTCCCAGTATAGTCTCTCACTCTCTCGCTCTCTCTCGCTCTCTCTCTCTCTCTCTCACACACACACCGTGTCTCTCATCAACCGATCAGGATTGCAGTGCCCGTTTGGCTTGGCATGGCAAAGCTTGAGCATTTACTCAGAGCTTCTTCCCCATTTAATGCTGCCTCCCCTGGGCCCTAGCAGATCCTCCCTCCCTCCCTCTCTCCCTCCTCCTCTTCCTCCTGCTCCTGCTCTCTCTCTCCCTCTCTTTCTCTTTTACTCTTCTTCTTCAGTGTTTAATGACTTTTTTTAATGCTTTTGCTCTGTAGCATTCTGATTGACCCCCTTGCCATACCCAGCTGCCTTGCCAAGTCAACACTCAGCCAAGCCTGTGTTTATCCCCCCCCCCCCTCTTTGGGGGGTACTGTACCCAGCTTTGGGAATTCTAGACTTGGGTGATGCATCCTCCATTAAATCAAGGGGCCAAATACTCTCGCCCTCGACCCCCTTTTAATGTACTGATGGATACTTGGAGTGCAGCACTTTTGGAGAATGTTGTTGACAGTGACTTTTGGTATATGGGGCTTCTGTGTGTGTGGAGACAAGCATTTGAGCTGGATTGTTTTTTGACTTCCCTTGGAGAAGTCAATGGCCCCTCTATGCAAAGTCTTTGTGTGCTAGAGAAGAATTCTGGACAGGGGGATGCATTGTTCTTTTCGGGGAGGTGGGTTTTTCCTTTTTTTCCTTTTTTCCTTTTTTTTTCTTCCTGTTTATATGGGTTTGTTGTTGTGAGGCATGGAATTCCCCCGTTCCTGCAGATAAGAAAAGTGGCATTTTATACAAGATTTTTGAACGAGGTTTGAATTGCTGTGAGCATGAGAAACAGGTGGCAGTACTTGGGAATGTCAACTAATGATATTCTATGGGTTTGTGATGTGGGAAGTGGCACTGAGCTCCAGGTTGTCAATTGTGGTGGAAGACATTGGACAATGCACAAGGGGGAGTAGTGAAAGTATATTAAAATGAGAATGGAGGAAATTATATATATAGCTTGAAAAAAGTTTTGATTGTGAGATTGAGTTACCCTACTTTTAACACTTACCATGATTCACCAGAAATAGAAAAAGTATGGAGGTTAGTTACCAAAACAGTTGTATCAAGTGAAAGACAAAGTACAGTTTGGCTGGGCACATACATTCGGAAGCTGGTGCAAGCAAAAGATTAGCTTCCATTCCATTCCCAGGCTATTGAAAAGCCAAATACATAGCTGCTTCAAACAATCCTCTTGCATTTAGCTCCTCTAAATGGAAGCTACAGACCGTAAGTTTCATTGAGCCTCTAACTCAATTTAACCTCGACTAATGGGCTTTAGAGGTGGGTACAAGTGGGTTCAATCCTCACAGTGTTGCCAGCTTTCCTTGGCATGAGAAACCCACAAGCTACTACCACTTTTATTCCTTTATTTAACTTTTGACCTAAATTGGGAAGTATTTATTTTAGCCTTGAATTTTTGCACCCACACTTTGAATGTTTGGTGTGGAGAAGAAAAAAGTTACAACACAACTAACATTTTTTTTTCTTTTCACAGAAAAAAGGTGAGGATTATCACCAATGACTAGCCACTTGTTCTACAATAATTATATAATGGATAAATTTGTGCAAATTTCCTTTTTCTGCTACACACTTCTTTTGCTTTTAATATTTCACTCTCATTCACACATAATCAGTAAAAGAGACTTTACATCAACTGGGTAGTTGTAGATGCCTGTGTAATCCTACAAACAAATGTTCTACATAACAATTAGCTCCATGTGGTGCAAGAAATTCAAATAAATATCTGCCCACAAATCTCCATACAGTAGAAAAACAAATTAAAGCATGTGTATGCAAAAGGTAAACATCAAAGGTACTTTGTATACTACAGCAATGGCAATAACTTCAAGGAAATCCTCATTTGTAAACTGTCTGCTCAAGCTGGAAAAAGATCTTCCTTCAGAATGGTAGGTAACGTAAAGCATTTGTTACATAGGAGAAGTTGTGAGCAAGCAACCAGTGGAACCAATCAACGTGTGACAGGTGGCCAACTCAAAGGGATCCTCAATCTCTGCCACGTCAGAGACCAGTAAATTGTAAGCTTCCCTATTAGAACTGAAGAGGGTGTTTCTACACAGTACACATCCTTTCATGTGGTGAGTGGAGTTTTCCATCCAAGCTCTTTAACATATAGGGTAAGACCATCGGCTTCTGGTGTCAGGATACTGTGCCCATGGGCAGAGTAAGAAAACAAAAACTGCCCAAGTGGACTTGTTCACTTCACATATTTTACTGCTTGGGTTTATTGATTGAAGGCAAGCACTGGAGGCTCCACAGAAGAGGTTGATACGACATCAGACAAAGACGTTATGGAGGCAGTGATTTATTTTCATTTTTATTTTGCCTGCCCTTTATCTCTCTGCATTGTTTTAAACCCTCAATTGGAGGGTTGTACAGGTGGCAGAAGATGCAGAAAAATCAGTTAAATTTTAACCTTCATGTAGTCAGTTTCACTACAGACAAAAGAAAGGAGCTGAGCTGAAAGGGGAATGCATATGACTTGGCTTTGAAGTCACTAGTGGCCAAATTATATGAGCATAAGTAACTCTATCCCAGCTACAGGAACTTTTTGTCATTGTCTAGTGAGATTTTCCTTTTGCTTTTGTTCAGAACTTGATTACTCAAATATTTGTGTCACACAGCACCCAATTCTGTTGATTCTCTAGAGTCAATTTACTCATAAATGTTTTCAGTTCCAAGGGCAATACATTCCACACCTCAATATTGATTTGGGTTATGGCTCTTGAAGACAATGTGTTAGCCTTCAAAATAATGGTAAATTGTTAGCCCCAGCTTCAGTGTGATCCCATTATGGCAATTGAAGGAGTCACACTGATTTTGCTATTTGTTTTTTCAAAGAAAATGAGCTCCCCTGTAGTCTGTGACCTTTGATAATACATCATCTGGCATGTATGCTATCAATTGATAGTACCCCCATCATCTTCTCTTTTAATTTTTGGTGGTGTTCTACTGTCATTGTTTTGCACTAACTATATTCTAGTATTCAACCACAAAGCAAGTTTCATCTGAAAATGCATTCCTCTACCTCCTATGTGGCAAATTTCATGGGAACAGGCATTACCCCTGCCTTCCAAGTCACCATTCTCCATTAGAAACACTAATTCTCCCCTGGCAGAGTTTGAAGGAAAATGCTTAGATCACCTTACTTGTTTTAGGGTTTCCAAAGCATTGGAGTAGGACAACAATATCATGATATCAAAATCCAGGATGTGGGGAGTGGCAGACCCAATGCCTTTCAAACTCCATGCCCTGGAGATCCCAGAATTTGCTTAGAATTCTGGTCCAAGCTCCATCTGGATCACCAGTATGTTTTTGTTTTTGTTTGTTTGTTTTTTATTTTCCCCCATCACAGAGGGGGTTGGGAAAAGTGAGTTATGGGTCCAGTTCACAGAGGGAAAAAAAAAAGTCCATCCATCTTTCTCTCTCTCTTGGCTGCTGGTCCAGCTGGCACACTCCCCCACCCAGCTCCATAAACTCTACCTTGAACATATGTTCCAACCAAATGAAGCACATTCTTTTTGACCTTTAGCCTTGGGAAGGGAGAAATATTTGAAAAAAAACCTATGCATCAGGTTGAGAAGCAGATAGCTTAAAACTCTCCATGAATCTGCACTCCTCCATACCCACTCCAGTTAACCCTCTGAGTTTTTGCCAGCTCACTGGTTCTGGTAACCCCCATCAATTCCCTGAACAAATGGATTAGATGTTGATTAGTGAATCCAGAAGTGGGCTAGTTAAAATATTGGTGATGCTTGTACCAGTGTAAGTCAAGTGGTCAAAGGGCAGTACAATATTGTTGACTGAACCTTGATCTAATTACCAATTAAGAAACTAGGAAACTAATGGAGGCTTCTTTACTCACTTTACTTTTTGGTTTTATGTGAAGAATGGCCTGGTTTTCTGTAATTTTTGTTTTTAATGAATATCCAGAACCACTTGGATAAAGAAAAATTGCAGCTGACTTGTTTCCAACATAAAATAAAAGTTTATAAGAAAATTTAAAAACATTTTTTTGTCTTGCACTGTAAAGGGAAAAGATTTTTGAATCTAAGCAGGTCCTGCTGCAGGTTCCCTGTTTACACTATTTCTCTTGTCCAGTGATCTCTTCAAGCTTCCAAGATTTCATCACATGCTTTGATCATTCCTCTTTAAAAAACAATATTGAATATAAAAATAATAATAATAATGATATGAATAATAATTGGATGGATAGGGAGTGGTGTAATTGCTCTGATGATGCTGAAAGTATTGAAAGCTATGTAGTGAATAGATTATGTGATCTTCTGCACTAAAATAAACATTGAACTTATCAAATCTTTTCTTCAAGCAAAACCGAAGCATATGTGATTTTTTTATTTTTTATTTTTTTAAAATTTATTTAAATGATGGCATGTGTGTATACTTGTGGCTTGCCAATTATTGGTACAGTGTTTATACAGACAACAGTTAAGACTTTTAGAAAATCATTAATAAAGCATTATTAACAATTTTGGGCTATAATCCACCATGCAATCTTACAAAAAAAAACATTTGACAAGATATTGGTATTGAAAGGGAAAAATACCTTCTTTTC
This sequence comes from Physcomitrellopsis africana, assembly GCA_036785485.1. NCBI lineage: Eukaryota > Viridiplantae > Streptophyta > Bryopsida > Funariales > Funariaceae > Physcomitrellopsis > Physcomitrellopsis africana. The sequence continues at coordinate 119,166 of JAWRVF010000836.1, forward strand.
GTAAAAAGCATCAATTCATTTTTTTTGTTCTACAAATGCCTTATTTTTTCTATGTTTAATTAGTTTCTGTCAACAGTGACAATTTGCCAAGAAACCACTCACCGACCAGTGCATTAGAAAATAAAAAATGAAGAAAAAGACATAGAAATAAATAAAAATATTTATTCTCATCTAAAACCATCCAAATCGGAAACCCTAATACCTTAAACCCGAAAAATCAGGTCCAGGAGCTGACATGGATGAACGTACAATAGCGCGGATTTAACATTCATCTATATTCAGGCCAATCTAATCCTGCTGCCCGCAGGATCCCTAAAAAATAGTCCAGATATTCTTCCCCGTCCGCAGGAAGAAAGACGGGCGAATGTGGCAAGAGGACGATCCGGTCGAAGGAACCCGGGGGAGAATCTAAGGGGAGGTGCAGGGGGCTTAATTAACCAGGCATTTAAAGCCCACGCTGATTAAGTAGAGTGGGATTAGCGAGAGAAAGTGGGGAAAGGTGATTGGGCGTGGTCTTGGGGGGGGGGGACCTAATCAGCTATTTTTATCGCCCGGGTCTGTGTGGGAAGTCTCGCCTCCCGCCCCCTCCTGTTATAGTACTTGACGCATGGAACCCTCTCGGAGGACCAGGTCCTGCCACCGAGCCTGGCGCCCTGGCACCGATACTGGCGTCCTAGAACCCGAGCCTGGTGTCCTGTTCGCCATAAAGACGGAGGTCGGAAACCAACACCCTTCTTCCAGCCCTTTGGCAGGGAACTGTTAGCACTTCGGGAGTAGGAAAAGATATCAGTTCCATAAATCCAGGTAAAACAACACTTATATACAGTGTTGTAAAGTTTTAATTCACTGCTGATACTTACCGCAGGGCGCCTCTTCAGATTCATCGTTCACATGGTCATCACGTTTAGAATTTCCTTGATTGTGGTGAGAAAAAAACAACATAACAAAACAAAACAAAACAAAACAAAAAAAATCTTTGAAAACAACCGCACAGTGAATGCCTTTGACTTGTGGTGGCAGTTATTCCATTCATTCATGTGTTTGTTAGTACATCTTTCAAGTTTCGACTCTTTTGCTTTATGGGAACTATGCGATAGTTTTTCTTTTTGTTTTAAAACATACGGGGTTCACTCATCGCATTGGAATCATGGTTTTCTTTTAGGTTACATCCTGCCTTATGCCTTAATACTCTCATTACAGAGTGGGCATAAGAGGCTTATCTTATATATATACATATATATATATATATGTGTGTGTGTGTGTGTGTGTGTGTCTCTGTGTGTGTTATAATTTTCTTCATCCATGTTTGGTTATCCCAACCTCCACCATCTCCAAATTGTTTGTGTTGAATGTCACAATTTCAATTAGTTTGAATTCCAATAAAACACATACATTACAACAAGTTGAAGTATATCATGGACATGCTACAAACAAAAATAAATAAAGTTCAAACTTTTGATTCATTTAAAAAGAAATCTGTCTGTTGCTTCACTTTGATCATATCCAGTTTAATAATAATAATACTATTTATAGTATTAAAATTGAATGATATATTTATTTTTATAATTATTATCATAACAATTAGATAAACAAGTGAGGACATGATACAATATTCTGCTTCCAAACAAAAAAAGGGATTTTTCATTATCATCAAGGAATCAAATGATAAACAACACACAAGATCCATGCAAACTAAACACTCCTTACTTCTCTCCATGTATACACCTTTGGTAATTTTGAAGATTTAAATCTTCCTAAATTAATTTTACACAATTCCAATTTTTTTTCAATTTTTGACAGAATCAAAATTGAATACCATTTTATAATTTCAAAAATATTTGAAATTTATAATTATTATTTGAATTTCAAAAAAGAAACCTTGAATTCAAAAAAAGATATTCAAAAAAAATTTATAATTATAATTTCAAGAAGAAAAGTTGAAAAGATATGTTTATTGAGAATAGCAACTGTAATTTAAAAGATAAAGAATTACCAATTTTACTTTCAATCGTGAAAGATAATTAAATGAACAGTGAGGAAGTGGTCAAGACAAGAGGGTAAAGTGGAAGAAAAAAGTGTATGTAAGAGGGTTTAATTATGATTAAATATACTTATTCTAATTAAAAACATCACTCATGTCTAATGCATTTATTTATAAATATTTCATCCTTTAATATGCCTTTGAAGGTGGCTTTAGTTAATTTCTTTGAACTAATTGTCAAATAACGCCTGCTTCCAAAAATCACTTTCCACTTTAAATTGTTTCTTCATTCAATACTATATGTGATCATGGATGATGATAACAATTTGGCTCAAGAGAATTGTCTTTAAAGCAAACAGATCAGGCTGACCAACATTTATGGTCATTGTTTGTAAAGCTATAATTGTATGACCATCCAAAACATTTTCCTTTCATGATAACACAATTATACCAAAGTGTATCAAGCATTAAATTTCTGCATGCATTATTGTATGCTGAAAATTAGTTCATGTTTGCTTTTAATGTGTATGATAGAAAAGGAACTGAAGTGACAAGTGGCACTTGACTTCTTCTCAGCACAATTTGAAGCCTGAGCTACATGTTATCAAAGAAAGAAAAAAAGAATAACTTATTAATTGTCCCATGAATGTAATATTTGGAATGAAAAACAGGAACCAAATGTCTTGGAGAACCCATTTTGCAGAATAGTTACCCAGCTTGCACTCTGACCTTTTTAATTTGTGAGCAGCTCACAAATGGACAAACGATTGTTCGGAGTCCCTAAAATTTTGGTAGGAGGGGTGCAAGATTGAGGATTTGAGGTTAAAATGAAAACAAATAAAAACACAAAATTATTTATGAACAGTTAAACAGAGTCAAAGGTTTATTAAAATGTTCAGGTGTGAGGTGCTATTTGGATTTTCTGTTCATCCAGCACCAAGTACCATCTGGATACCTATTCCGCTACGGCCTTGGAGAACCTGTGTGAGGGTACTTCCACGTGGCTGTCACCGATAGGGTTAACCCTGAGTTTTCTTTTCAGGGCAGTTTACCCAAGTATCACTTCTGGGAACAGCTGGTTCCAATAGAGCAAGCTTCTGGGAACACCATTGTCCACGTTTTCTATTCCAGTGCTATGGAAGCATCAAAGGATCATCCAAGTGGTTTCAAAGAAACACTAATATAAAAAAGAAATGGGCCTAATATCTACTTGCTCTAGGACTGGGCTTACAAATGTGCCTTTTCTAGTACCCATGTCAACTTTAAGCGATATTATCTCATATAGGGTTCTTAATTTGTATTGGAAATCTTCGTAACATGGGGTCAAGTGGTCCAGGGCTTGAGCTGACGACATAGATGACAAACTTGGATGACAAACTTGGATGACAAAAACGGGTACATTCTCCCAATCATTCCCTTGACGAGGTTCCCTTCCCTGTTCCCAAGGGAACAAAACGTCGTGCTGTGAGTGCCCCTCATTTTGACCAAATTTAACTTCCCGCTAATTTAACCCCTCCTTCACACGCTAATATAATCCTCCAACTAACTCTCCAAAGCATCTGCTATATCCTCACGGCTGGATCACAAGCAAGTTACTTTCGAAACCGAATCTTGTCCGTTTCTAATCCTCGGTATTAAAAGAAGCCAGAATGCTAATGCGCAATGATTTGGTTCATTAGTTACTAAGCAGAATGTAGCCAGACAAGGTGCACCTGCCATTTCACCAAATTGTCGGTCAGTGCAGGCCTCTTGTTCATCAATGAACCCATGAGAGTTTAGATGAAGAACTAATTGGAATACAAATTAACTCGTCCCCCTCCCCCACAAACCCTGTCTTGTACTTCCAACACTATCTTTTTGCTCTCCCTCTTGATTTAATACCCCACCTAATAGAATATCATTTGAATACAGTTTGTTGTGTCCTGCCTGCCTCTGGCCTTTGGTTTAGCCGAGGTAAGTTGGGTGTCTTTTTGGTCATTAAGAGGAAAGGGCAACTGCTTCTTGGGTTTGTGAAGCTTCTTTTTCGCAGATCTCAATGCAAAAAATTGCTGTGTACCAACTTTGGAAAATTTCACCCACATTTTCCTTTAAATAAAATTATTCAAATTGAATTTGAGGGTACTATTCCTTTCCTGCCTAATTACCCGCTGAAAACGATAGTGGATGAGAGCATCAAGCCAATCTTCTTTTCTCCTCTTTCCCTGTAACATTAAGCAGATGAAGATTTAGTTGTTGGGTCCAAACCAAAAAAAATCCAAGTAATAGAGAAATTTCAATGCCACTTTCTCAATCAATTGCTGAACTCGAAAACCCAGTTAAAAATGTGATGACACGCGTAACACCCCAAGTGGGTTCCTTGGTTCAAACCTAGTGGTCCTTTCAGTGTTTCAAAATTAGGGTTTCCACCCGCCCAGCCCAGTCTAGCGAGGGGCCCAGAATCTGCTTTGAATGGAGGTCGGGGACTTGGCTCACGCAGGTGCAAAGGGAAAAATAGAGTGACACAATGATTATACATTCCTGGAACCGGAGCGCCGAGTCTGGAAGGGGCCACTTCAAGACCCGTCCCAAGACATGGAGCCCCTTCTGAGGCCTGATGCAGCTACACGAAGGTACCGAGAGGGCCAGACGAAGGGAGAGAGGGGGGGTGCAGAAACACACAATCACCCACTATTTATGAGCACAGTGGCTGCAGCGTGGGCATTGGGCCAATAATGAGAACGACGGTGAAACCAGGGGAACCAGAGGGAACTCAAAGCCGGGCTGCTGCAGGAAGAGCATCGCTCATGTCCCCCCCCCCCCCCCCCCTCTTCCTCCTTCTCCTCCTCTTTTGTCTCCTCTTAACTTTCGTACGCCACCTTGTTTTTATTTACTTTTTACTTTTCCCAACCTTTCTCGCCTATAGAAGTCAACACCTCCATGTGACGAATGGAGTTCGTAAACATCTGCGTTTCATTGTTGATCGCTGTTGGAGGACCATGAAGGTGTTGCATGGAACAATGAAGATATAAATTAGGGTTTGGTGTTTATTATGTTTTATTTTTAAGAAACATAAAATAAGAATATAATTTACATATTTATGTATGTTGTTTGACAAACTTAGAGTAGCAATTGGCTTATTGTGGAGTTTCATGTGCAGAAACAATTCAATAAGAACATGCTTCTCATTCCAACAATCCAATTGAACCAACCCAAATAAAATTTTTGGAACAACAAATTCTTAATACAATGGTCAATACTGGTATTATAATGACAGAATACCTGAATTTTGGATGTATGAGATTTAAGAGGCATTAACCTCTAAAAATATAGCTGTAAGAAACTATTTTAAACATAAATTTGAAAAGATTCAAAAGGTTTGTTAGTACATAATTCAAAGTACATTTTTGCAATAGATCCAGACATAATTAAGCAAAAAACGTATTTTGTAAGAGTAGACATGGACAATAGTTTTAGAACAAGGATGGTGTAAAATATAGTCATCTAATGCTACCAAAATGGAGGTCTTACCTTGTTACATCCAAAAGTGACTCTCAATGCCTTATTAGATTGCTAAGATCTTTTTTGTTTGGTCATTCTAACATATTCACCTTATTATATTTTAAAGAAAAAACAAGCTCAACTACTAAAAAAGAATATTAGGTGTCATCTAAACCAATGTTGATTTACCACACATACATCTAATTATACTAGGGAGTCTAAAGTGTGGAAAATGGATTGTAAGTGATAGGGAAAACATAGGACTTGAAAGTTAAAGAACAAGGTGTCCAATTATTTTTTTACTTTTTCTATCAATGTACAATGGTTTAATAGCAAGATCTCAAAGTAATAGAAATTTTCCATTTTTTTTTTTCTTCCATTCATGTTTTTTTATTTTCAAAAAATGTGTATTTTGTGCTCTAAAAATAAAAAAAATACATATATGTTATGCAGATTTTGAAAATGCCCATTTCCTCAACAGATATAAAAATGGGGCTCAAATTTGTTCTACTAAATTAGGAAAAAAAAATAGCCTTAAGAAGGGCAATGAATAGCCCTCTCATCACAACAACAAAGAAAAACAACAAAGTGTTTTACTCCCTTTTGTTCAAGGAAACAAAGAAACAACATCATGTGACAATGAGTGTAGGTACCTGCATATTTTGGCCTCTTGGGATGTGTCGTGTATATTTGTAATTGAGTAAATACAGATAAGTATGTATACCTTGGTTGTTTAGGGATATGATTCCTTTTAAGGTGTTCCATGAAGGTTATGGAAATAGAAGGGTTGAAAATAACCAAACACAGAATTTGAGAGGGAATGATGCACTACTACCAAGTAACCTCATTCTCAATCAGCTTCCTTCAATTTGAAATGTTTTCTTATTTTTGAAAATGGATATTCTGAGATTAGTTTTTTAAAAGGATTTGGACCAATGGGGTCCATACTTACAATCCTTGCTAGTGAATCCGTGCATTATAGTGGAGTGACATGGTTGAGAAGGTGCACTGTGCTTTTTTTATCCCATGCATGTTTGAGACAGTATGTATATATATACATATACATATACACATACACACACAAATTCATATTTTTTAATGATCAATATGTCATGTCCCTACACTTGCAGTTACTGGTTCCTTGGACTTGGTAATATGGCACAAAATTTGGTTTTTGAAAGTGTGTGTACATGCAAGAGAGAGAGAGAGAGAGAGAGAGAGAGAGAGAGAAGAGGGGGAGAGAAGGCAAAAATGAGCATACAACCATCATTAATTGTCTTTGTCATTTTCTTTTTTTTGGTGAAAATTATTAATTCCTTTTATTACATTTATTCAAAGGAAAACATGAATTTGGGAATAGTAACAATAATTATGCATTGATGTTAAAGATGAATGAGGGCAAAGATCTCTTCTTTTTGAAATCTTTCAGTCTCAGTCCAGGGCTTCGATGAATGGTTTTTCATACAATTCACCATGTTTTCTTTAGGATTTTTTTTTATTCATATATATATATATATATATATATACATTTATGACAAAGTCATGTATCATTACAATGAGCCATCATTTTATTTTACTTTATTTTCTTTTAGTGCCTTCATCTAATGGGTGCATGTTTTTATCTATCCTCATAATAATTTACGTAACTTTAAAAAAAATGAAGAACGGATTTTTTCTAACCCTCACCATTAGCAATGTGACACATGGAAAGAAAATTACCTGGGGTGCTGGAGAGTAAATTTAGCCCGAAGGTAAGGAAGTTGAGGGTGTGAACAGAGAAAGGACTGTTCTACATACAACGCGTGTGCAAAGGAGCCAATTAGATCCGAGGTTCCAATCTTTTTGGGGCGGTTGACACTTCTAACAGGGGCCCGTCCATCGAGACTGGCACGAAGCATGTGTGAAAAAGGTTCCAAATAGAAGTCGCTGACGTGGAAATATTCTGCTCACATGGCAACCAGGCTAGTGTGCGCAGTAAGGCCCACATGGCGTATTTCGGCTAGGGCCCCATCACCGCGTGAGTTGTGAAAGGATCTCCCTGAGGCGAATGGCTCATCCCAACCAGGCTTGAGACGGAGCGTGACCAAACCTAGTTCCAATCCGACATGACGAACTGCCTTGAGGTGTGTGAGTGCTGTGGTGGAGTCATCTGTCACCAATCGAATTTGAGCGGGTTCACACCTCAGATCAAGAGGTTTCATTAAGAATAAACGTTATTAGTACAAAATTATACTGAGCAATAATAATACTACTAATGAACATGTAGTGGTTAAAACTAAAATTTTAATGACATTGATATCTGAAAAATGTAGATTTTTATTTTTTTTATTTTTTTTATTTATAAGAGCCAAAACTTCATAAGAAAATATTCGAAAATATTAGGAATATATATATATATATATATATATCCTTGCGTGTATGCAATACTTGAATTTGAAGCCCTATATGGCACCATTATACTTTTACATCCCTGCATGTTTAAATATGTCTGAATATATATAGTCTTAAAAATCTGAACAATCTTAATTTTACAATCTTGGTGTGTAATTGAACATTAAAAATATATTATTCCTTTTTTTGAGTAATTTCATCATATAATAAAAAAATGTATTTTGGCATTAATAGAATACAATGATATAAATTTTGTAGAATGGTACATTAAATATTTACAGTTCTTTACTAAACTTGTTCTACTTTGGTAAAAACATTTTTTTCAAACATTTTTCAATTATTATTATGATATTAAAAATAATGTAATAAACATGGGATTAATATGAAAAAAATTATATGAATAGCCATAATATGATATTCCTGATACAGACTAATACAAGAATATGAGCTTTCTTAGGTCAAAATTACATAAAAATTATTTTTAAATAGCATTATTTCAATCATTGTATGACTAAAGTACAATATTTAATACAACTGTTTTAACTAAAAGCCAATACATGTATTGAAAATCCATGGCTTTTAACTAAAAGCCAATGCATGTCTGAAAATTACATGATATTTTAACTAAAAGCCAATACATGTCTGAAAATTATCCAAGCAATAAAGAAATGGCTAGTTTCTAAATTTAATACATTGTGATTTTTATGTCAAATTCATTAAATTTTAAAAATTAATGTTTAAGCACTACCACTCTGTAATAAAAATTTCCAAAGTATTAGTCTCATTCTAGTGTCATGAAGGTGGTAATGCCATTTCTAGGTTGTTTACTGTAACATATTTCAAATCCTTACTTTAGATTTCAATACTTATGTTTTTATCTAGAGACATTTTTTTATATGCTCTCAAAATATCTTATAATATTGTTGCAAAACTTCTCAAAAGTAAATCTTAAGGTCCCGTTGCAAATTTATTGTAATTTTAAGTAGAAATCAATTGCAAGACCTAGTTGTTATTATTTTCAAACAACTTTGAAAAAATTAGATCCTTCAATAAAATAATTTAAAAAAATTGATATAACAAAGATATAATTGATTTTTATTTTTTACACTTTTAGATATTATAAGGTCTTTAGAACATAATATAGGATTTTAGGAAATATTTAAAAAAAAGCTAGTATTTTTGGAAAGTTGTATTGAGCTATTCAAAATGACACCACACACTCTTATTTTATAGAATACAATCTTATAAACAAATAAGGATAATAGTACCTTCATATTGTATTAATTGTGATTCAATTCCCCGGTTGTGCAATAGTCCTAATGACAATGTTTTTTAGTTTGTCACACTCAAACTGTATAGTGCAATAGGTGATATTTGTTTTTTCTTAAACAATTAGAGAATCAGGTTTGCTTCAAATTCTCATATAATACCTCATTGTAAGACCAACCTAAGATTCTACAAAATATTATTTAGTGGCTAACAATCTACTTTCTTATTACTTAGTTAAAGTATGATAGGTAATTGGGTTCTTCAAATTAGTGGTGTTTTTTGTACTCTTCTAATGGTACAACTTCTACACCAATTTGATCAACTCAAAATGATGGTGGATTAGCTAGAGTATGGATGGTGAGATTATTATTGGAGGTTCTGGTGTTCTAACATATTATTATCTCTATTGTTGTATCTAATATATGTTTAGTTAACCATCACTTATTCCATTATATTAAATAAATAAATAAAAATAAAAAATAAAAAAATAATTAGGGTAGTTGTAAATTTGCTTGCATAGATTTTTTCACATTATGAATCTATAATTAAAGATTTAAAACCAAACATCTTGTCTTGTTGTAGATTTTCTTCATATTTTTTATTAAAAAATTAAGACTTTTTTTGGTATCCAAACAATCCACTTGTATATCTCTTGAATAAATGTGCATATTATATAATATTTTATTATTTAAGTAAAGAGATTAGTACCAAAGAAACTTATTTTTTATATAAAAATCTCTTATGGTTCCTTATTTTTGTAGATAAGATATTCTTGAATGCATCACTATAATTTATAGATAACTTACTCATCTATGCAAAGAATTAAAGAATATAACATGAAGAGATATTTGGAGTTATTCTTTTATGTCAAATTAGTGGCAATTGTATAATTAATTTAATAATATTTGGCTTAAAATAATAAAAAAAATAAAAAAAATAAGAAGTTTATAGAAAGTTAAGAATGCCATTTTGATTCTTTTAGATTCAAGATTAATAATAAGTTATTTTTTAAAAAAAAATTCTAAGTTTTATTGATTAAGTTATAATAGTAGATTTAAGATCTTGATAATAAGCTTTGAGGTCAAAAAGTAGGTTAGCCACAAGACCACAAAACAAGTTAAGGATATCCTTACTATCCTTTCTAAGCTTAGTAGTTTAAACCATTGTAATTGTCTTAATAAACTAACAATTATTATATAGGTATTTTTTTAAAACTTTTATATAAGATTGTGCTAAGTATTTGAATAGATCAAAGTCTTAATATAATATCTATAATTAGACTTTAATTTAATAAATTCATATTTTAAAAATAATTTAAATAAATTAATCTATTTATATTTAAAATACTTTAAATTACATCTTATAGTTAGAATTTTTTTAGTAAATATAATATTTTTTCTAATAGAAAATAATTTATTCTTGATTTTTAGAATATAACATATTTAGACTTAGCAAATTCATCTAATACTTGAGTAAGAAAGATGTGATGTAATGCCAAAATTGATAATCTTAAAATTCTAAACGAATTTTTATTTTTATTTTTTTAATGCAAAAAAATATTTATTATTTTATGTTAAAAATACCTTTAATATATTTCATTCTACACTTATAAAACAAAAAAAATCTGCAAGATTAAATAATTAGACTTTTAATGGATATCAAAAGTTCCTTTTGTAGGCACATATTTTAGATGTTGTAGAATAAATTGGATTTATTTTGATTTAAGTGGGTAGAAATTTTAGTCCAAGTTTTATCTATTTTTTATTTAAAAGTCTATTAATAGAAAGAAATAAGAATCTATTTAAAATATGGCTATTACTTTTTAAAAAATTTAGATGTGTATTTTATGAGTCTATTCCTAATTAAAATTTAAATAATTGATTGTTTAGGATGTAAATTTTTTAATTAGCTACTTAGATAATAAGGAAGTCATAACTTTTTTTTGGATCAATCAGACCTAAATCTCTTTTAATCTTAGATTTGCAACAAATATTCTATGCCAGTTGTGTTTTGTGTTTGATCTACAATTGATTTTTGGTGATTGTACAGATGTGTGTAAATAGTGTGTTTTTATTTATTTATTTATATCTAGTTTCATATTATTCTAATAATGAGACTTGAAAATATTAAATTATATGTGCAAGAAAATATAAAAGATTGGAAGTTTGAGATCAATTAGAATTTTTATAATATAAAATCAAATTGATTAAATCACGCTATATATTTGTATATTGACCTATTCTAAGACTGATATACCGACCTCAACACAAATGTAACATCAACAACAACAACAACTCATCTGCCACATATTTACGGACCTTCTCAATTCACCCCTGGCAAGATGGATTACATGGCCTCATTAGCTAAGCAAAGGCAAAGCATACCATATAGATGAGATAGGAGAAGGGATTAGGTTGCAATAAAAGCCCTCAAATGGGGTACTACAGTGGTAGAGCATTCCATGGCACGAGTTTGATTTGATAGATTCTCTTTTTCCCTGCCCAAGAAAGATCCACACTCTCCGCAGCCCCTGAAATTTGCCAACAAAATATTTCAAATACACTGCCCCTCCAACCCCCTTCACCTGCCCACAGAAGGGCAGCAGCACCACCACATCCACCTCCACCTCTTTCTCCATTTGGGTGCATTTTTATAATAATAATATTGGGCACAATTTGAATTCAATTTATCTTTTTGTGTGTGTGTTTGCCTGTTTGCCAGACCGGGAGGTGGGGTGACCGCAGAGAAAGGTGACAGGGAAAAAGTTGAAGGGAAGGCACTCTCCAAAACTAGAGACAGGTAGATGCAGGAAAGAGTGGCCCTGCACAAGCACAGCTGCTGCCGTGTTGTTGCCACATGAGGTTCGGTTTTCTGGTGCCTGAGTCTCCATTACACAGCTCCTTTTTCAAGCTTTTCAGTTTATTTTTTAAAATTTTATTTTATGGTTTAGATATGTTTAAGTTGTTTTACCTCTGTTTCATGGTCCAACATGGAGCAATTGTATGATGACATTTGAAGGTGGTAAGATAAACCTGGCATGGTTGGAGTTGTAAGCCACCACTGGCACTTGTGGTCTTGAGTGTTGGGGAGGCATCATTCTTACTACCATTGCAGTGGTAGCAGCAGCAGAAGCCACAGCTGCTGAGACTTGTTCCTCCTGGAAACCAGCAAAGTCAGCTCCCTCCCTTGTGCTTTTTTATTATTTATATTTATTTATATTATTTTACCTGTTTTTGATGTGCTTCTGGAAGCAATGTGAGGATAATGGGTTTTTCCAAACAATGATCATAACAGACACCTGCATGTATGAGAATTGATGAGTTGGACCTTACAAAGCTTGCAAAAAAAACTAATCCACATTTATGCTGTTTTTAATTTCAGAGGATTTGTATACACTTGTGGAGAAAACCCACTGAAGTGTATGGGTTTAGTGTAGACTACATGTTGCATTTCAGCACCTGCATTGCACTGTAGATGCCATTAATGCTCAATATCATTTATTGTCTTGATTCATCACTAGCCTTCTTGAGTGTCATTTGCTCACACAATTCCATGGCCCTGTTGGCAGTTGGTGATTGTTCTTCAAATAGTATTGGACCTTGCCACAGTGGGAATTTTAATTTTTGGTTTTTTGTTGACAAATGTGGAGTATTCTTGCCAAAATTATTGAAAAGGTTTAAGTATATCAGCATCCAAAATTCTAAAATCTTGTTTCTAAGAAACAACTTAGAACATTTTACCATATATTAAGTTATATACCTACCTTAGTTGGTTCTTCTGTTTCAATTTGAATTATGAACTAGTAACCCACTACAAGGAATGCTTGTGTCTTATCTAATAATCATTTCATGCCTAGATCCTATAATCTCTTTTGCAATTCACATGTTAGCCCATCTATTGAGAACTGTTTTTCAAAATTTTGATGACTTTGTCATTTCTCTTTTTGGTGTCTTTTGAATAGAATCTATCATGTTTGTGTAGTTTTTCCATATGTTTTGACATGTCTTGTCTCTTCATATTTATGTTTTAAAATCCATGGATTTAATTTGTGTTTAGATTACCTATAAGCATAATATTTTTAAGTACTAATTATACCTAATCAAAGTGTTTAATTCATAGAAGAAGTGGTTCAACAAATATTGTTTGTTCTTTTGAAAAAACATATCAAGGCCCCTAACTTGAGAAGCATGTTATAAGTTTGATTATGATTGATGAAGCCTAATCTTATATATAATGGAATTATTTGAAATTCTAAAACATATGAGAAATTAATTTAAAAGATGAGGGTATACACATGTAGTAGGCTCTTATAATTCTATAGTTTTTTACTCTATGAACATCAATCATAATTTTTTAGATAACAAATCATTCAATTTAACATAGTTTTTTTTAGAATATAAATATATACATAGTTTATGTAAATTGAATATATAATTAGATTTTTAAATTTTATTTTATTTTATTATTATATTTATAAATAAATAACTAAAATTTATAAATCTATTATATTATAATAATTTAAAAAAACTAACAATATAAATTGGGTTGAAATCAAAGATTGTTGATTGGTCCACAAAATAATTTAAGATCTATATGATCATCTTTTTAACCTTCACAATGCTTATGATTCTTACAATCTTGGCAATTTTTTATATTATAAGTTTTGTAGTCTTAGTAATTTTATATTTATAACTATATAAATAATTAATCAAATTCTTTAGTTACTTCAATTAATCAAATTCTTTAAACAATTAATCAAATTCTTTAGTTACTTCAATTGCTAACTTAAATTATTTTTATAAAAAAATAAAAGATATTATAAATCTATTAAATAATTTTATTTTTAAAATAATTTTCTAATATATCTTTTAATTTTTAAAAAAATTTTAGAATTAAAGATTTTACTAAAGAAATATGTTCCAAAAAAAATTAATTAATATAAATTCTTTTAGATTTAAAATTCTTACTATAATGGTTTGCTTCTTCTATTTTAGATCATTTTTTTTCTTTGGTTCTATTTATGATTAGCTATAAGTAACCAAGTAAAATCACTACACCATTTGCTATTGGCTATTAGTCTTATTGGTATAAATTTATAAATAATACAAATTTAGATATTAGATCCACTTGGTTGTAATGTCTTCATGATCTATTTAATTTAAAATAATATTAGTATTTCATCTGGGTTTATTGTGCCAAACATGTCATATAATCTCAGTATATAATATATTTTCTAAATAATATTAGATATAACTATTAATTAGGTATTATTTCATTAAAAATTCTAAATTATTATTTATGGTTCTAATTTTATAAAAAGATATTTAAAAACCAATTTAAATATATATAAAATAATTTAATTTAATAATAAAACATAATTTGCTATTATAGTCCAATCTACCATGTTGAGCTGAATTAAATGCTAGTAGCACAAATTTTTTTGGTCTTTTTAAAAAATAATCTAAATTAAAGATTTAAAATAAAAGATCAAAATTATATCTAAATAAAATAAAGTAAAATAAAATCCTTGCAACGTTTTTTTAATTGAATTTATCCCCTATTTTTTTTCTTTCTAACTTATAAACGCTAAAATGCAAGATCTAGAGGATTTTTCTTTTATTGCTTAAAAAAATTGATAATAATTGGTATCTCTTTTTATTTTCTATATAAGTTTGGACTATTGAATTTTCTATTTATATTTTTATTCTTCTATTTGAGCTAATTATATTTTTTTATGATTTTTATAACTAACTAAAGTATATCATTTTGTGGATCATTGTGCAAGTTTGTGTGAGCTTTTCAGGCATTTGTTTTTACTTTTATTTCTACTCTAGTTTATCATATACTTCTATTTGTGATTTGATTTTTATATAATCTAATATATATTTTAAAATCTTTCTAAAAAATAATTCTTGATTGATTTGTATTTTTCTATAAGCTTAAAATGTTATCTATTATTTCTATATTTTTAAAGAAAAAAATTAGTTATCTTATATAAATTAATAACATTATTATTTTATATTTGTAGAAGTCAAATGTTAGATTTTATTATAAGATAAACAAATAATTTTACATCTTTTTTTATTTTATAACTTAAAATTCTATTTAAAAAGAAGGTATAAGAATTTATACAATTTTTATAAGTTGTGCCAAAACTTGTACCTCAATTTTACTTGTATCTAGAGAATTTTATGTGATTTTTTCTAGAAAAGATGTCTATAATTTGGAAGATAGATTTGAACATTGACTATTTTTCTACTTCATTGTAAATCAATATTCTTTTGGAATATAAAAATGTATCTTTTTCATTTGTTTATTTATTTTTATTATACTCCAATCACTTCTACACATCCATAGAGCATCATAAGAAATATTTTTGCAAGAATTTCTAAAAAATATTTTATTTCTTGTATATATATATTTGTACAATGCTAAAGCTTTTTACTAACACATCTTTAAAAGTGAGTGATTAGTTTGATTGTTCATTAAGAAATTAATAGTGGGATTATTTGGAATTATAACATATAGAGAATGTGCTTCTAAATGATAGTACCTTGAATCAAATGATAGAATCTAACCTAGATCATATACCTTGGTATTGTATATTTTATAATTTTATAACATATATCACATCTAAGCTATAAGTTGTTGATATAACTTTTAGATTTAATAATTTTTTGTATAGTAGTTTCATATTCTACTATTATTTAAGAAAAGAAAAGAAAAACATTCAAAAGAAGTTATAGAGATCAAATAACTTGATTAAATTTCCTTGAAATCTATATTGAGATTTTAATATATTTTAATTTATTTTTAATTTTATATCTCCAAAGTCTTACATGTTACCATATTAGTTCCAATATTCTAAAACATTGTGTTAATTAAAAGATCAAATATATATATATATATATATATATATATATATATATAATCTAATTACTTATCTAATTGGTTTTATTTTCAACTTAGGACTATCATCTAATTATGTGATTTTTGGATCTTTGTAGTTTAAAAAGGATTTGTGCTTTTCTTTTGGTTAATTAAATATATTACATTTGATACATTGCTCTATCTCTACTTAATCACCTTGCTTATTATTCTATAGTTGATAAATATTAAAACCTTTTGGTGTCATTTAATCTACCAATCTTCTAACATTACTTTGTTGGTGCTCTATAAAATTTTGTTGTTATGATTGATGTTTATCTTAATTGAAAATCTAATTTGTCTATATATTTTGCCATTCTAAATTTTAGATTTTTGAGCATGTATTTTGTTATTTTTGTTTCTTCTTTTTATTCAATTAATTGTACAAATGTCTAATCTATAATTCTTGTTGATAAAATAGATTGATTTTGTATAATTATTAATGTCTTTATCAATCTTATATATTATTATTTATTGACTAAATTTAGATATCTAATTATTTAAAAGATTGTGTGCACATTCTAAATCTCTTTATTGTGACTCTTTCTTGTCTTGATTTCACATTTTTTTAAAACTTCTCACAATTCATAATCCTATAAGATGTTCCTAAACAAGATCTATATTTTATTTGTAGATTGTTGTACTCAATCCATACCAATGTCTCTTTCTATGCAATTAGATTGATAATATTTATTTATATTTGTACTTGTATTTTTTTTATAATTATTTTTATAAATTAAAAAAAACTTCAAACCTTGATTTAATCAAATTATTATTGTCTTATCTTTTTTCTAGAATTTGACCTATGTTAACTATCATCCATAAGGATATTTTAAAGAATTTATTTGAAAGATTCTTAAAATTGCTTTTAATTGGAATTTTAATAGAATCAATTCTAGCTACTAAATATTGATTTATATAACTTTAGTATTAACATAAGTGTTTTATATTTAGAATGTACAAATACCTATTGTTCTTTTTTATAGTGATATGACTAATTTCTTTTCATTATTTCTATGGATCCAACTTTTAAGTTAATATATCATTTTCCTATATTTTTGCTGTGTATCAAGGTACCATAAACTTTCCTAACTAGCTAAAATAATTATTAAGAAAGTTGTTTTAAAATTTTCCTCCTATAAAACATGAAGAGAAATGCTAGGTGGATACCTCCTCCTTTTATTGAATGGACACCTTCACCCCTTGTGCCACGCACCCCACATACTCCACAAAAAATAACTAGTTTTGATTTTAAATCATGTAGTAAAATGTAGCAAAAGGGGAGGTGTCCACTGAGTGGTTCCCAACATGAAATAATGCCATGACTAGCAAAATATTCTATTTTTGTTTGCTTATCAATTGCCACAATTTTAAATTTAGTTAGAAAATTATATATATATATATATATATATATAATTGCTTGAAAAACCTATGTCAAATGCTCATTGCTAAGAGAAGATAAGATAGGATGTGGCCTCCTAATTTTCTTTTGTCAGTGTGCAAAAGAAAACAAACAAATGTACACACACTACTCTTCTGCGACATTGCACTCACTTGCAAACCATTTGATTGTTTTCAGCACTAGACTACCTTCACAGTCTGTGCCGCACTCACTTCACCTCAAAACTCTAAAGCAGTGGAGCTCCCTACAATGCGCATCCATCCTTCGGTATCTATCCGCATCATGGCCCACAAAAAAAAAAAAACATAAAACATAAAAACATAAAAACACAAAAAAAAAAAAACAAAAAAAACAAAAAAAAAAAAAAACAAACTCCAACTTGCAACCAGAGACATGCGTGCATTTTTTGTAGTATTTGATATGTCATGTCCTGGAAGACAAAGTGGAAACCTGCTTCAACAGATAACATGGGGATACAAGCACAAAGTGGTGGTTGGAAACACTGTGCAATCTCATCCTTTCCTCCTTGTCTCCACACACAAACTCAGGAAATGTGATTGCGTAAAAGTGGGTAAGCTTGGCAGAATTTAAGAACTATCGCTATGCACCAAAATGTCCAAGAGAAAACAATTGATACTCTGAATTATCAAAGTCTGACGGTTTCAGACTTTGTAATTGTAGTATACTAAACATCAGATCATTACGTGATTGCTCGGTCCTCCTGGCTAACACAGAAGTTGAACAAATACAGACTGTTGAATGGAAATTATACTAAATGCAGTTCGCCAAGAATGATCGAGTCACAAAATCCTGGTACTTGACACAAGCATCGGGGTGATTATATACCTCTCAAAATCAATCCCTGCCAATCTACCTACAAGGTCTAGTGTGGACATCTAGAAGAAGAGACATCTGCTCTCAGCACTAAAGTCGGAACCAAACAGCAGCCTGCCGGGTCTTTATAAAAATTTGATGATGAATACCTGGATTCCTATTTACGAGTCACGTAGAAACCAATCAAACAATCCAACTGGTGTATCCTACGCAATAACCAGCGTAGAATCGGAGAAATTGCACGTATTTTCGGCAAAGAGAACGGGACGTGAACATGGCGAATGGCAACGACTTGTTACTAATATAATGAAGTCGTTGCCATTCGCCATGTTCTCTTACTTATATTAGTCACTTGTAGAATTTAATATATACATAACATATTGTGAATTTCAAAGATATCTATTCGATATAATAATCATAGCACTTGCACCGTTGATTGTCTTGTTTTAAATGGAGCTTTGCAGGAAGTACAAACCGAATGGATTAGACGATTTCGCAAGAAAACTAGTCTTGAGAGATTAATGACACACATATTAGGTTGTGTCCGATAAGAAATGTATCCAAATAACAGAAAAGAAAAAAAGAGCAGTGAACTATGAACTTATGAAGCTTGATAAAGGAAATATGTATCCTTGATTTTTCAACGGATGATAGCAATTAAAGACACGAATACAAACAAACTCAGTAGCAAGATTCACAGCCGCTGTAAGGCAGTTCACAAGTCCCATTAAATGAAGGTTTAGATTCATGTGAACCAGCAACTTGAAATAACTGCAAGCAACTCACTCATTCAGTAAGTCAATTTTAGAATGACAAGAATGGAGATCATCAATTTCTATGAATATCATAATCTGCTGAGCAAAGGTCATCAGAGCATACACTCCTATTCAACTTGACATGGAACAGCAGCTGTGAAACTTCCATAGACACATGGAAAAGAAGAGACGCTTTAAAATTGCGAAATGACTCATTGGATTCCAATTGTGCACGGCAATGTCTATGCAAAATATTACCAAAACAGAAACGACGACATAGAATCTAGAGACTAGAAGGACCCGTGAATCCAATCAACACTAATTAATTCATTTTCTCAACACAATTTAGAACGAGGTTGCGAATCCACGTTACTCCTAATATTCAGAAAAATTGTAGCTCAAGAAACAATCGCTCTGGAGAATTGAGATCATAGGCTGGTGGAACATCTGGATCAAGAATTATAATGCTGGTGGATACCTTTTGCAAAAGACTGTAACTGTAAGGATGAGGATTGTACATGGGTTGCAGAATCGAACATTGAGATAGACTCATTGGCTGATTCCATAGAGGATTTTTTTAGAATGCACATTCCATTTTATCTGCAGCCTCGTTGAAGGCTACCAGCACCGAAGGCACGAAACAATCGGGAAGCACGATGCAGTACCTTTGAAAAGCAATTTGAAGCAAAATAACCCAATCACCTTCATTGGCTTTTATTGGAATTGTCCAAAAGTTTTTGAGGGCTAGTGTAAATTGATGCTTATAAACCGAGACGTGTTGAGCACTTTAACCAATAAGGAATGAAATACAGGAGTGAGTACGTGGCTACCCGTCACGGTACAGCTGAAACAAAATTCACGGCCTTGAATCTGCTTTAAAAGCCGTCAATCCTGTCAAAATTCCATAGTATAATTTGACGCTAGGCACGTTGTCTCAAAGTGACGGTAACGACATGGTTATAGGTTTCGAGGAACATCCGCAAGGCTACCTTGTAGCCATGCTCTTTTAAGCCCTAAATCATAGATCCGACAAACTCACCTCACAATCTTAGCAGAATTGCACTTGAATGACTACACTTCACATCGTTGAATTCACAAACTACGTAACCGTAAATTACATCATGAACGACGAGGCAATTATCACACTAATCCTCTAACAGGATGAAATTTTTATGATCTGAACGTAAACTCATGTAAGGTTCCAATCCTACAACAATTCATTACACGAAGCAGGAAACTAATACAAATTCTAATCACACCTTTTCAAGCACAAAAAGAGAAACCGCAATCGCTGACGGCCGTTCGTTAACTCTAGACGTGAAACTTACCGATAACACACGATTCACTCAATAATCATACTGCAAGCATCAATCCATACGCTAAAAACCCACATGAAACAACACGCAAAGCATGCAAACAATGACTCTAACAAACCTCAAGGACCAAGATCAGGCATTGAAATGCTAGTGGTGCTTGAAAGGAATTGAGTAAACACCGATACATAGCTCTTCATCGACTGTTTGTCCACTTAACGGCCATAACGAAGGCCGTTTCGCCGCAACACATCATCACTCTTTGCATCAAAACCTGGAACTACTTGTCACCGTTTAGGTCACAGATATTCCAGCTGACGGATCAAAAACAACAAAAATACTCGAAATCCAATCCTACGTCTATTTCCTAAGAAAAATCGAGCAGAATACCTCTGTGGATCACAGCAGCGCCTCTAACAATTGGCGTCGGTGCTCTCCCTTCGAGGAAAACTTGCATGGTCTATGGCGATGGCTGCGACAAGGAGGCTGTGGAAGTGATGGAGCCCGCCTCTGAACGAACGATTTCTGAGGATGACGAACGATAAGTGTGATCGTTAACGAACGCGGGGGGAGGGACGATCGATGATAAACGATAGGTGACGGACTACTTCTGAAAATTGCCAATAAACGAATAGTGATCATACGTAGCAGAATTGGTTGAGGCATGCGCAGGGAGGTTTACTTATAATATCATGGTTAATCCCCACTTGCCACTTGCTAATTTCTACTTTTTCTTCATATAAACACAAAAATTTAACATCCATAACAAGGATTTTACTAACTACCGTTGAATCCGCTTATCATCTTGCATAAATTTAATTTGCATAATTCTTGTGCATAATTTTATTACATGCTAACCATGACTATGACCATAAAGCAAAAGATTAGAAATAAAGCATTTATTGGTTATATGTACAAAGTAAATTATATACAACATGGTTATAAATCAAATCTGTAGAGATTTCATTTGACTTTCTAATTTTTATAATAATTTATATATTTTTTATTTTTAAAAGCCATAAAGAAGATTAATAATAGTGGTTTAAAAATAGTGAGTTTTAATATTTAAAAAATAGTGAATTTTAATATTAAAAAAGAAAAAAGAAAAAAAGACATTTGTATCTTCAAAAAAGTCACTAAAGATAAATTTATTAAAATAAAAAATAATATTTGTGTACATTTTAAAGAAATCATTAATGAAATTCTTCTTGAATGCTTGAAGATGGCTTTACTTATAAAAAATTCAATTGGTAAGCTCTATTGTAAAATATTAGTTACTGAAACTCTTACAATTTTTTCCAATTAAATATTAAAAAATATTATTTAATTTAATTTAAATAATCTGTATTTAATTATTCTAAAATATTAAATTAGTGCAAAAAAAATTTACAAAAATTTTGCTAAGAAAACACTTAATTATTATTTTTGCCAAATTATTGTACAAGGATTTAAAATCTTGTATTTAAATTTTTATCTTAATTAAAAATAAAATTAGTAAATAGAATTTAATCTAATGATATTATTAAAGTACCATAGCATATTAAATAATAAATTAAATTAAATATATTATTAAAACAACACACAAATTATAATTGCATAAAATTTTCTAATAATTTACTTAGTGAATATTTATAAAATACCATACGGACTTCTCATTTCAAATATATGTTTGTAAAATTAAATGAATGGCAAAATTAAAGTAACTCTTAGTTAGAAGTTCATAATACAAATCAGCTAATAATAAAGAGTAAATTAAAATATTGTTAAATAATTCTAAAAAATTAAACTTATAATTTAAGAATAAATTATTTAGTAAAAGTTTTTAAAATACCATATTTGCTACTCTTTTCATTACATGAGTAAAAAATTATTAGATTGACATTCTATTTTTAAAAATATAAAATCTAATAAAATTTAAAAAAATATATAAGACAAACAAATGACTTATTAAATAGAAATATATCTAATTATTATTGAATAATTCTAAAGAACTAAAGTTAATATTTTGAGCATTTTTTATATTATTGAAATAAAATTTATCATTTTAGATGATTAATTTAAAATTTTAAAGCTTTAAAAACTACCTTGATAGCTTTAATCTTTTAAAATTAGATGTTTAAAAAATATACTATAGTATTTAAAATAATCATAAATAAGTTATCATTGAAAAAAATTATAAATTTTGATCATTGAAAAGTACAAGGCATTATAGACAAACAAAAAATTGTAGCCTTGAATATATTTTAGAGTTTTTTTCAAATTTTTTTAACCTTCTGAAACTCTCAATTTTTTTTTTTTTAGTATCATTTAGAATCTTTTAGATGGTCACAATTTTTCTATATTTCTTTAGCAATCTCTAAATTATTTTATAACTTTGTATATAATTTTTTAAATTTTTACAATCTATTAAAAGTTTTAAAATATATTTTATAGTTATCTAAAATCTTTTTTAGTCTTTTAATTAAAAATTCAGAAGAGTTTTTAGATTTTTGGAATATTGTATAATTCTTAGAAAGTTGTCTTGAAGCATCCATAGGATCTAGTCACCATGGTATAAATAAGATGGCAAAAAACAAGGATATATTAGTCTTGCCAATATAAGACTCTGAAGCAATCTAAGTACTTATATATTTCTTATTTTTTATCTAATTTTATTCATAATCTACTACTTTCATCATCTTATATTTTTTAATGTATTTGTCCTTTGTCATTATATCTTTGACATAATAATAAAGTAATATTATTTATTGATATGTTTTAATTTTTAATTTAATTTTATTATTTTTATTATTTCAGTATACTTCTACACTTCAAATACATCATACATTATATTTAACTATTTTATAGCTTATTAAATCAAATACTGTATGCTTAGTAATAATAATGGTTATTAGTTAGTACATTAATTTATGTAACAACTAAAAACAGATATATATACATATATAACTATACGTTTTAATTACATAATTTTAAACTATAACTAGTTTTAAATAATACATATGTTTACATAGTCTAAACTTATGTAAACTTATATAGTTATATAGAAGAATTTTAAAATTTATATAATTAGAACACATATAAACTTACATAAATTGAAACTAGTTATATAGAAGAATTTTTAATATAAGTTTAAAAATATATTATTAGCTTACTTTTTAGATTTATTATTTATATAAAATCATGAAGTAAAATGTGTTCTAAAAACATAGTTGATTTAAGAGTTGTAGTAATAAAAACACCAATAAGATTTATCATCTTTGAATCAAAATCTAATAAAATTAAATTATATAAATTTAATATATATAATTATTAAATATTAAATCTAAATTTAAAAATTATATAAAAATAATCTAAATTTTAAATCTAATATATATATATATATGAAAGTATTGATCAAATATTAAATAAATCCTACATTGATTCCTAAATAATTTAAAAATCTACAAGAATATAAATTATATAAATTCAAATTAAATTAAATATGATAATTTTAAAATCAATTTAAACAAGACTTAATGCTAATAAATTTATACTTGTTTTAAATTCTTATACAATAATCATTTCAAAATTATTTTTGACAAATGAACACACTTGCAATCATGTATACACATAAAATAAGGAAATTATATTAGTAAAATCTATATAATTAGAGTATTATATTATAGTCATGTATCAACTTAAGGTAGAGATTGTGACCTCTATATACAAATACAAAATACTAACATTGTTTTACAAAATTATAACACTATATGCTATTAACTCATGATAAGTCTATATAACATCTATGAATTATTAGATATCACTTAATTCAAGACTGAAAAAGAATCAATGCACATTAATATAATGTAAGTAGAGAAGAAAACCATATCGATTAAATTTTAAACATATCTATTATAAAAAATAATCATTATTATTTTTTAATACAATTAAAATGAAATATTTTCTTATGAATTTTTTCTATGATAGTTTAGGCATTACTATTCATTCATTAGGACATCAAGTGCTATATATTATGTGGAAGCTAATTTCAATCCAATGTTTTTAGGTCATTCTATAATAAATTGGATTTCCACAATATATCATTGCACCATGATAATTTCCACTTTGTACATTCTATGGTCACAACCACAATGCAAGTCTTGCTGGAAATATCTAATAGTCATACTTTTGTGACACTTATGAGGTCTATAAAAATTGTGATAGTGAGTTTATTAAAGGCTTTATCAGCAAAAAAGGTAGCTTATAACCAATAAAAGATAATTGTTTGAATGAAATAACCAAGTTTTGGTAGTCCAAATTGATTGCTTTATTACAAAAAACTTTTAAAAGCTCTCAATAAATGATATATTCTTGTAATATTTTAATTTTAATTTGAGTTAAATTATAAATTATATCTTATGCTTCAACTATATAATTAAATGACATTCTAGATATTAAAATTTGTATTGATTTGCACTATTATAATTTCAATACAAAAGATATTTTGATTTTATTTTATTAATATTTAGTGCACTATAAGGTGGTAAATTCTTCAATGTGACCAATGTCATCAAATTAGATTTAGATAGTAAACTATCTCAATAGATAGATCAATATACACTCATGGGACAGATATACATTGATTTAAAATTTACATCTTTCCATCAAAGAAAGAACTCACATTCTCTTTGCTTTGGTTGACATCTATTTCATTAAAAAAAAAAAAAAAAAAAATTAGTATTGCCTCGGAGACCAAGCATTCTAGTAACCAATGCCTCATTAAAATTTTATACAAAAAAATTTGTGGGGTGAAGTGTGGAAAGGCTATTTATTCCACAAGATTAACATCCTCAACTTAAATCTAGACAGTAGATTGTTCCAGTAGATATATCAACACATGCTTATAAAAGGATCATTTATTGGTTTAAGATTCGCATACTTTTACCAATAAAAAGATTCATATCTTTTTTGCTTTGGCTGACATCCAATTCATTAGTAATACAAAGTGTTAGTGTCTTGCAGCTTAAGCATTTTAGAGACTTATACCTCATCAAAATCTTACACACAAATTAATAGTTTGAAATGTACAATAGCTATAAGTCAAGCGTCATGCACTTGAAAGCCAATACATAAAGATCAGATTACTTTAGCTTACATCCATATAGTAATTTGGTCAAAGATAATTGTTTTGGTATGTTTAATCATCACACCTTCTTTATCAACAAGAAATACTAGATTCTCATACAACTTACAAAAGTACCACATTCAAAAGCGATACTAACACCTTAGCTTACAATCAAGCGTCATTGAAATGCAGGTGGCAAACTGAGGAGGTTCTCATCGTCAAACAAGGTCTCAACACCACCTCACAACTACGTCCATAGGATTACCATCACTGGCAATCATTGACATATTAATTCTAAAATCTAAAAAAATCAATAATAATTGTATTAAAATAAGAAAATCCCAATAAACTATATTACATAAAGAAGACTTAATTACAAATATACAAAAAGACTGACCAAAGGCTTGAGCTTTGATATTTAGCTGAGCATTGTCAAATTGAAGAAAGGTGAGCAGCATACATTATATCTTGTATGATTGGACAATTAAAGCAAAGAAAAGCTTAAATAAAGTTTAACAAGCTATAAACAAGCATTCTAGAACGAGCTCCATTTGTCAAAATTGACGACTTCTTCTTCTTTGTTTGTAAAAAATATTTGATCTATATACATAGCATTGCATATCCTTAAACCAAGCATTGATTGAAGGATAAGCATTTATTTCCAAATATCTTCAACTAATTTTTAATTTTGAGTTGTTTTTGGTCTTTATTAACTAAATACTACTATTTGTTGAAAAACACATTTTGAGGTGATTTCTCTATAATGCATTTTTATCTATTCTACAAAATTTGTATTTGTACCTTTGTAAGTGATTTTAAATGTGATTTGATACCTTGTAACAAATATAATATATTGCTTAATTTAAAAATTAAAAATTATTTATAATTTTTATATATTTTTATAAAAATAAATATTATTAGTTTTTTTTATTTAAAATAGATATAATTATATTATATATATATATATAATATTGATAAAATTTAATTATACTTTATATGTAAGTTTATTGATATTAATTATTAATATTATATATATTACTTATTATAAAATTATAATCTAATAAAGCATTTAATTTTATTTAATACAATTTAATTTATTTATAAAAATAAAAAATTGAATGTACCACTTATTAGGTTATTTTATGATAGATATAAAATTCTACTCATGTTTAAGATCTCATAATTATATTTTTACATCTTACAACTTACTCACATTTTATAATATCATTATAATATTATTTATTATTAAAATTATTACTACAATTTTAAAATTTGACATTAAATTCAGTCACCATGAAAAAGAAATAAGAAAGAGACATCTTCTTGTTAACATCATTTATTGTTGATTGGACCACAAAATTCTCTTATAAAAATATGACAAATCTATCAATATATATATATAAACTCACTAGTAATAAAGTTTAAATGCTAGCCACTTTATATTATCTTTTTTATTAAGATTGTATATTGATTCATAAGAATGAAACAAAAATATTCTTTCCAAGATATTTTTTTTTGTAGAATTTGACAAGTACTACTTGTTAACACATTAAAAAAGAATTAAATAAAGTATTGTTGTTATAATTATTTTAAAAGACTATTATTTAATGTCCTATGTATTTTCAAAATTTTTCTAAGTTTATATTTTATCCATTTTGGATCTAAATCATATAAATAATATTTGGTATTTTTTTAGTTTAAACTTGTATTTATATAATAATTCCAAGAAATAATTTTTTATTCCCAATCCATATATTTTTAAAGGATTCACACCCTTCTCAACATGCAACACTATAGAATGTCTCTCATACCACCATACAACTTCCAATCACAACTACTTCTACTAATCCATAATTTTTTACAAATACTTCAATACAAAATAATTTACAAATATTCTATACTCATCTTAGGAACACTTTTTTTCCTTCTACAAAATACAATAATAAATAATAAAAAGACTATCAAGTCTTTTTTTGATAACTCCTTTGAGTATGTTAATGGTAAATGTTATCACATACTGCTCTACAGAATCTCAAAAGACAACTACTCATATGCGCTTTCATTAGAGTCTTTCAAAGCATGTATGAAGACAAGAATATTAGACGGTATATGGATGATTGTAGAGACTAAAGATGAGAGTGAGATAATAAAGAGGATAATATCAAAGTCTAAGCATTCCAAAAAAGCGATAGAAATGACGCACAACATATATGCAATATTTTCTAATGGAGACAATAGGTTTAGAATACAAAATTCTTTGTCTAAAAATAAAGAAAGATCTATAAGAGACCTAAGAAGTATTAATAGAGGTAGATGTATAGATTCATATAGCAGCCCTATGATGGTCAATATATTGCTTTACCTATTTACCAATGAGATCTATTATCCAAATATATCAAGTATTATAGAAGACATTTGTTCTAGTCCTATAGAATTAGAAGATCTTACAACCACTAAAAAAACATCTAACATAAATTTTCTTGCTGATTCTAGGTATGATAGAATATTATAGCTTTCTAAGAGTACAAAGCAAAAGCTATATAGATGGATGCTTAGTAGGACTAAGAAGAAGCTTGCGAATTTAATAGTTAAAATACTAATAGGGAATGACATGTACATAGTCAACTAGTAGGTAATATTATATTATAATACATTTACTGATAGTGCATGCAAACAACAGCCTCTAAGAGGAGGGTCTTATATGACACAAATCCATCTAATATAATATCTAGGCTTGTCATGGAAGCATCTCAAACATCAGGATCTAAGAGCAAGTCTCTAATCATTTCTAGTGAAAAAAGAGTCAGTATTTCATACAAAGTTGAGCATGGGATACATTACCCCGCGATATTAGTACCAAAGCGGTGTATGCTTTACTTCTCTGGAACACAAGACAACTTATTATCGGGTTCCAATTCCAAGCAAGGCAAGAATATATGTATCGGCATAGATGTTAATACTCCTGATAAAAATGCTAATGAGAGTATCCTGCTCTAATGTACATGCCGTATATAATTATCGTAGAGAATATTATATGCCATTCCAAGGATGAAAGTATCAAGATATTAAGAGAAATAGTAGTTAATATGTTTAAATATCCACTAGAAGAATTTAACAAAAATGGTAATACATGTATAAGAATACATGTAAAGATTGTCATAGATAGTAAAGGCTCAAAGATATGAACTACATTCTATGATACAAGACAAAACAAAATAGATCCTATGTCTCTAGAATGAGCTCATTGGCGTTCATATCTTGCTCTTATCCTTGATTCTGTATACATCTAGTTAGAATTTAGAGATAATAGAAAGACAGCTACAATTTCTTTGATCAAGCAAGTATTTGGAAACCATACATGATCTAATTGAGAATTTGTATGCTACAGATTCTGTAGACCAGATTCATGATATATTCTTAACATAGACAACAAAAAATATATACTAATAATATCCTATGACTAATATTTACTCTTGTATGATACTGGTGTCAAATTTTAATTCATGGCAAATATCACTCTCTGTTTACTTTGTATCTCAGACCTTCCTTTCCATGTATTTATAGATATATATATTCTTTGCAGCCATCGGTCTTTACCATCATATCTTGGAGTAAATTTTGAATGTCCATGTATTACTCTTTGATTGTTTATAGTTAAAAGATCACCAGGTATTAGTTTTATTTATTGAATAGTAGTAATAGAATTTTTAATATTATGCTTAATCTTTTTGAATATCCTCTTGGCATCATTATTAATAAAATATATTATTGAGAAATGGATATTAATGGAAGGATCAAAAAAGATTCTTTCTATAACAGGTCTCTTTTTTGAAAGATGGAGGAATATGTGAAATGAATAAAGATTTTTTGAGAGTCTCTATTTCAGCATCATACAATGATTCTAGTATATCATGGCAACTAATCAAATCTATAGAAGCATGAGCATTGTGATCATTTTTTAGGCAATACAAAGCTATATAGTCGGGTCTAAAGTTAAAGTATGAATTTTTTGTATGAAAGTATAATCTATCTTTAGATCCTTTGTTTGAGTTGCGTCTTTCAAAGCCAGCTACATGATATATATCTTGGACAATGGCACTATTATTTTCTTCCTCATATGTATAAATGTCTCCTAAAACTTGCTTATAAATGTATCTTTATTGCATGTACCATCTTTACTGGAAGGAATATCTATCAGATCGTAATCCGTAGGGAGGTTTCTTATTAGTAGTGATGAAGCAGGGCTGCAAGGATGCTTAATACTTTTTACTGCCTTTAGAACGTCGATAGACAGCGTAAGAGCAACTTTTTGAAGACTATATGACAGATGAGCCTCATGAGTACCTGCATGTGATTTATTATGTAACATATGTTCTCTGAGAGAGCACTTAGTTTCTTCATCAAGCACAATATAGTTCATGTTGTATATAATACTTGACATGCTTGTACCTCTTGCTTGATAGAAAAGTAGAATTGATAATATGTGTTACTTGTGCTTTTGTAATAAGAAGAAGTGTGTGTAACAACATACATGGTTTCACAAGATGCTATCATTTATTCCTATAGCTAGTTATAAGCCAATGAGGCAAAGTGTGGAGACAGCCCAGTGCATTATAATAAAATCTTGCATTCAGTCTGATATATAAAAATATTATATATCTTATATCTGTTATTAATATATGTGTGAGTGCTAGATGTTATTTTAGAAGATATTATAAGGAGAGGATTTATTATAGCCACTTAGTTAGTGAATTAAGATGGCTATTTGTTTTATTCCTACCTTATTTATATCCTAGAATAGACTCTTTTGTAATTAGAAGAAAAGTAAAGATTTTTTTACCTTTCTTGTTGACTTTTGAGGTAGAATGGACCTTGTGAAGGGTAAAAAAGAAGAGCATGGGGTGAATAAGGCCCATCCAATAGGATTTGGCTGCCCATGTGGGTATCTCATAGTCTAATATAGAAAGAAAGGGAGATATACTCCTCTTGCTAGACCGAAAGGGGGAGGCAGTTTTGAATGGTAAACTTTGGAGAGAGATAGCTTCAAGGAGATAGAAGCGTTTGTAATGAAAATTGGTAGGTGTGTTCTTTGAGTTGTGAGGATTCTAAAACCTACTCACTTGCTTATTTTGGAGTTGTGAACAAAAAATTATGCTTGTTTTAGTAGAGTAGGGTTTGCTGCCACCTGACAAAGAGGGGCAGAAACTTCGAGCTGCCACTGCAAGTTTGATTTCAACTCTTTCTTCGTGAAATTTACAAAAAGTGTGGAAGATTGTGCTAGCTATCTATCAAGACATCTCTTGTAGCATTTGGAGTTGGAGAGCAAAAGTTGTGAGCTTGAGAGTGGGAAAGGGTTTGCTGCCACCCGACGAAGAGGGGCAGAGATTTTGTTCAACCACCCAAATCGGACAGTCTCTTCAATTCTTTTGATATTTTAGGTGCTTATAGTAGCTTATGTAAGCTTTCTACAAAAACAAAAATCAATACATTTGGAGCTTTGATGAAAGTTTTATGAGCCGTGAAGTGTCAAAGAGGGAAAATTGTTGCTAGGGTTTGAAGAGTAGAATCAACTAGCTACAAAATCTGGAATTTGAGAGGCATGCATGCGAAATTTTAGAAGAAGTTAGATGATGGAGTGAGCTTTCTAAAAAGCTATTGCATGCCTAATTTGGAGAAGGGAAGTAATCACAACAAAGGCTGAAGTGAAGAGGAGCTTTGCTGCCTTTGCATTTACTTGGAAATTTTGGTGCCTATTTCTTTTAGCCATAACTTTTAAATGGTAAGTCATCTATTTGTGAAATTTTGATATGTTTTACAATGGATTATTGGCTTTCCATAGGCTGTAAGCACGCTTGATTCGACCTTTGGATGAATTTTTTGTGATTTATTTAGTTTTAGTTTGTTGTATAACTTGTATTCCTCATATGCGGTTGTATTTTGAGGTATACTTGAATACATACATACTTTACTTATACTTTTTATACAAGTATATATACTTGTATTTATACAAGTATTCTATAAGTATTCTACAAGTAATATACATAATATTTGTACAAGTATTTGTACAAGTATTATACCAAGGATTTATACAAGTATTTATGCAAATGTTATTATACCAAGGTTTTACTGAAATATTTATACAGAATGACTGTATAAGTATTATTCAAGTATTTATACCAAATATTTATAAGTATTATTCAAGATATTTCATCACTTTATATTTATGCAAGACTTGTACAAAGGGCACTAATCTGAAATATAAGCTTGAGAGCTTGAAAAGTATTATGTAGTATAGAAACTATTACTTCGAAAACTATATATTTCACTTTAGTTCTAGTAGCGACTAGAACCAATACGTTTTCCCAAAGCGAATTCTCTCTCTAAACAGCGACGAAGAGATCTATTATAAATGCTCGGATCTCTATGTGTGAAATCAAACATTTTGAAAGGCAGAAGCATAAACTAAACAGTAATCTCCTTGTGCAAAAAGCTGAGCAGGCGGCTAAGGCAATGGTTGTTGATCTTACTTTCGGCAAAGAAGGATCAGTTGACAGCCACAAGTACTACCTTACTATCATTCTTGGATCAAGTATAATAGATTTTGATACTATAAAAGAAGTAACTGGGGCAAAGAGGGTCTCTCTTGCAAAAACAAAGATTATGAGAAGGCTAACTAATTGCGACTCAGGAGCAGTACCTCCCTTTTCCTTCCACAAAGATCTAAGTATGATAGTAGATCCAAACATTTATATAAACAATGAAATCGTGTTTAATGGAAGAAGACTTGACAGATCTTTCTATATCTCTGCTAAAGAATATTATCACATAGTCAAAGAGGAATATCAAAGAAAAAATCTTATGCTGGAATTTTGCACGTCCTATGTCCCATCAGTTGATACAAGTACTAATAACACCAACAGCAATGAGTAGTATAATACTCATAGTCAAGGATCATTGTACATGCTATCCAAATAGAGTAGTGTTGTTCTTACAGTATAATTTTTTTTTTCTAGTATACGTAGACTATTATACTAATATATCCAATAGCACAAAAGTATGATAAACAAATAAGATAATCTTTACTAGATTTTTGTTGTCTGTTTAGATAGAGAGCATTATATTATGACTTTTTACAAGCGAAAAAGCATTGAGTACATTTTTGTACTGAGCCTTGTAAAGATGTTATAATCCCACCAATGGATGTTCAATAAAACCAAAGAGGAGCTTGTAAGTATCAAAATTAAAATGCTAATAGAAAAAAGAGTCTATATGGTCAACTGATAAGTAGCATTAAGCCATATGTAAATACATCAACAGTACTCACTATCAATGGCTTTAAAAAGAAGAGTTCTATATGATATGAACCCACTGAACATAATCTTCAAACTTGCTATAGATACAACTCAGCCATCAGGATCTAGAATAAAACCTATATCGGCTTCTGGTGGAAAAAGAAATTAGCATCTCTTCTGAAAGGCGAAGATGGTGTAGGAAGTATCCCTTTATACTAACCAAAGGATGGCGTATTTTACGTATTTGATATATAAAGACGATTCTTCTTTTTAGGTCCAACCTGTATTGACAATATCCAATATAGATGTTGGCAGTCTTTAAAAAGGCTCTAACAAATGATACATGTATGTTCAATGATATACATCACCGATATATAATGAGCTTCAAAGAGCCTGTTATATGTGGCAATCCTAAAGGATATTGGCATGAAGTCTCAGATTCTGATAAATTGATATTATTTCTGAAGGAATATATTAAGGAGGATAAAACGAACATGAAAATATATACAAAGATTATCATGAGTAATAAAGACTCAAAGATATGGACCACGTTTTATGATATCAAACAGAATAAGATAGACTCTAAGTCTCTGGAAGGAGTCCACTGTTGCATGTATCTTGCCTTGCTTTTTGACTTTCTATATTTCTAGTCAGAAAGTAAAGCATCTCTACAGTATAAGCTTTCTGAAGCTGTTGTCGAGATAGTAGATAGAGCCACACCTTCATTGGATATGAATCTATTGAAAATCAGAAATAAAGATGAAGATGAAGATGAAGATATTTAAAAAAATCTTTTTTTATCACATATTACTACCTTGTAATGTTCTGAAACGATGAAATTCCACTTCTATATGTGCAATATGGTACAGCAATGCACTGGAATTTTCACGCAAACTTGCAGCAGGAAGCCGATATGATGAAGGGTTATTACATAGCTATCACTTAAGAGACTCTTTGCAATCGTCAAACTCGTTTATCGGTCACCAGACTTATTCTCGCTCTGCTTGGTACTGCCTTCTAACCTAAAGCATTGCAAATTCTTGTATACTCCCATATCTATGAATTCTCCAAAATGTATCATGCTATGTACAACATGAGTAACAGCTAGACACTGTTGTGAAGATACAAAGTATATATTGGATGCAACGATATGAAAGAATACCTTCCTATTACCATTGTCGATGCTTAGATACATAAAGACGTCTACCTTCTCTCTTAACACTCTTTTTAGTACGGAAGAGATATGATCTACAAACACATTGTTTCTACACTCTATCTGTTAGCTGGACAATCTATATCAAGCCTAAACTTCTGAAGATCTTCTCTTATTACCTTCGAGAACCTTCTTTTTTAAGGGGTCAATCTTTTATACCATATTAAGAAGTACTTCCAACTCTCAAAAAATGTAAAGTATCTTCTGTCATCATCATCCACTCTCTGCACTATACATCTGTCTCTCTCTGTCAACATATCATATAACAATCCAGTCTTTATAGTATTATAAAATCTCTTCCCTTTGTACATTTTTAAATGCTATGTATCAACTACTTGTTGTCACGATATTAGTGCGATATTGTATGATAAGCAGGGAAGTAATATACTTTCAGTTGGGACTATATGCTATCGTATTGTGATACAATTATATAGAGAAACTATAACTAAAAATGATTTTTCAATTAATACTCTATTATCTTAGTTCAACAAGAATTCAATATATTTTAACAAGATTTTTATGAAAGCCTCTTAGTTTATTTTCTTCACTTAATAACTAGTATATAAGAATTAGTTAGTAATTTTACCTTCTAGATTGCTTTAGAAAGGCCATAAAATAATAAAAATATAATAAAAAGGATAAATTATTAGCATGATTGATACTAGAGTTAAGTTGAGGGTAGGTTCAGGCTATAAAATCCCTAGGATAGGTTAGATTGATACCCAAGGGTTGGCCGTTTGTAGGACAAGGTCGAAATCAGACCTCTAGCCACAAAAACGGCCGCCTAAGGCAAAGTACAAGGACTTTTTCAAATTGGCTTTTTAAATTGAATAGCTAGCTTGAAGCTTGTTCCAAGAGCATTAAGCTTATTTCCATAGGATTTTGAATGACTTTGAAATCATTATTCAAAGTCAAGGTTTGTATTGGTGTTTTGGATTTCATATAAGACAGTGATGGCTTGCATTCTTAAGTGATTTGTGCAATTTGTATAGCATCTATAGCTCAAAATTTGATATTATTTGGATTATTAGATGTGCTAAGTGTATACAAAATTTTGTATTGATCTAATAATGCAATCAGGAGATATTTGAGCTTTAATACAAAGGATTGTCAGAAGTTAGCAGCTTAAGGTTGGATAGGGTTTCTGTGATAACTAAAGATCTATCAATTGGATCAACATAAATTTTGGCATGGTGATAGAAGACTTATAGTTCAAGCTATGTATCAAGTTTGAATTGAAGTTAACGGTGAAAGAAGGAGAAATCACCATTGGAATTTTTGCATCAATTTTCAAGTTGGCGGCTAAGTGTCATCAGTGCAGTTTTTGGGCATTTCCTTGCAATTTGTAAATTGAATTAGGTTGAATTTTTTTTGAGCATGTAAAAGGCTTATACTAGCATTTGTGTGCAAAATTTCACACTAAGTAGATAGTTGGATTAAAAGTTATAGCTTGTCAAAGCTCACTAATTAAGATTAGGGCTTACAAACAGAAATAAAAATTGCTTAATTATGAAAGAAACAAGGCTTGATTATTTGCAAACACAACTTTACCTTCTACAGCCAAGTGCCCGATGTATTCTCAAACAAGACAACATGTTGTCGTGAAGTAAATATGTCCATATATAGAAACCTAATTTAACTATCTGTTCTTTAAAATTTTATTAAACTCTTTCTTTCTTCTTATCAATCTAAGTTTTTATATAATTTGGAAAAAATTTCTCACTTTCTTTCTTTTCCTTTGGCTAAAATTTTACTTCATCTTTAATCTTAACTTTAACTTTGATTTAGCCTTGAAAACTTCTTTTATTTCTTTTATCTTTTTTCCAATCTTAGATTTTAGTAGATTCAGGGTTATATTTGTAGATATAAGGAGTTTTGACTTTGAGGTTGAATTTAGGATTTTACTAAGGATAAATAGAGGTTTGGATGCCAATAGTTGGCTACCATTAATAGTGCTGACTTGGAGGATTAGATTTGGTGTTTTTACTAACTTTAAACTATTAATTGTTGACTTGGACTTTAAAGACCTTGGCTGTGACTTCTTTGACGAGCTCGGAGGAGAAGAAGACAGGATTTTTTGGCAAATCCAAAGAGGTATTAAGAGAGAGCTTCTTCTTGGCATGAGTTTAGGTGGTAGAAACGCATGATTCGGAGCTTAGATGAGAGAGATATGCTTGTTTGAACTTAGGCTACTAATATGACACCTACTGTCACTTTTTTGGGTATATTAGGAGTTTTAAGATACTAGCAAGAAATCAAGAAGTTGGATTAGAAACTAGACTTTAAGTTATACATTTTACATCCAAGAATTGATAGAAATGAGTTTAGAATGAGTGAGATATGGCTAGTTAAACCCAGCAAACTAAACTGGGGTTTTGAAGAAGTTAGATAAATAGAAGGATTTGCTTTAAGCTAGAACTTGAGTTTCAAGAAGAATTTGAAGCTCATTTTTTTGTGTACATATTACTTATATTATAAAGAGTCTATGTCTAAAATCTCATATCAATTGAGACTTTGATTAGGGAGTAATGGCAAATTTATTCTCAGGTGTCTAGGATTTTGACTTTTAAAAGTACCTGCCAAGGATTTGGTGATATCTAACGATCAGCAATGAATTCATAGCTCAAAATTTATGTGATGAGGATCAAAGGTATGAGTTATGTTTTCCCAAATTTTGAGCTTATTTGAACGGCTGGATCTTCAATTATGAATTTTCAAGTTTCAGATTGAGATTTGACTTCTAAAAGTATCTGCCAAGGATTTGGTGATATCTAATGATCAGCAATGAATTCACAGCTCAAAAATTATGTGACAAAGATCAAAGGTATGAATTATGTTTTCCCAAATTTTGAGCTTATTTGAATGGCTGGATCTTAAATTATGAATTTTCAAGTTTCGGATTGAGATTTGACTTCTAAAAGTATTTGCCAAGGATTTGGTGATATCTAATGATCAACAATGAATTCACGGCTCAAAAATTATGTGACAAAGATCAGAGGTATGAGATATGTTTTTCCAAATTTTAAGCTTATTTGAACAGTTGGATCTTAAATTATGAATTTTCAAGTTTCTGGTTTGGTTTTACTTATATAATTACTTACTAATATTTTGATGATATCTGGTGATCGGTAATGAATTCACGGTTGAGAATTTTTGTGAAGATGACTAAAGAAGTGAACTCTATGCTTCCAAAGTTTGAACTTATTTAAATGGCTGGATTTTGATTTACAAATTTTCATGCTTCTGGTTTGTTGATTTATTACATACATGGTTTTGTGACTATAAAAGAGAAATTTAAGAAAGTTTGTACATATTGGATCCAAC